>PVLC010026917.1:0-22286 GCA_004027655.1 Graphiurus murinus
GTTGGGTTAGATTCTTAAGATAACAGGTTTAAATATGTTTTTGATATTAAGATGAAAATCCAGTGATAGTCTTATCAAACCACAAAAATATGAAGAATAAAATAAGGTTTTTTTTGTTTCTTTCAGAAGAGACAATTAATTGATGACAATTGAGAGCAGAGAAAAATAGAGCCAGGTGTGGTGGCACATGCTTGTAATGCCAGTACTTGGGAGGCTGAGATTGGAGGATCACAGGTTCATGGTCAGCCTCAGTAACTCAAAGAAATCCTGTTAAAAAAATATAGGACTGGGAGTGAAGATTAGAAGTAGAATGCCCTATGGGTTCAATTCCCAGTACCAAAAAAAAAAAAAAAAAAAGAAAATAAGGAAGCTATTATGGCATACTTTCTGAAAATGTGAAAAAAATTATGTTACACATGTTTGTTTTCAAATTATATTATACTGCATATGTTTATGTTAATTGTCTAAATCCTTTTATCAATAATATGTGTGAATAAACCTAAAATATAAAATGTACCCCAGGTATTTATTTTACTAAACATTTTCTTTCTTAAGACTGTGCCATTTTTAATTGTTATGACATTTTGATAAATAGACACATGTACCCACTTTATAAAAACATGGTACGTTGTTTTTTATTACTTGACCTCCAGGAACTCTCTCCATTTGGACAATGAAGTCGAAGGCAGCACATCACTGACTATCTTTCTTCTAGGTAAAATAGACAAGAGGAAATCCTGAGATATTTTAGAAGAATGCATGTGGTTGAAATGTTAAATAATATTAAGAGTGTGCAATTTGAAGACCACCAAATATAGAAACATGGAGAACTTCCAATAAGTGTTATGAATAGAGGAATGGACTAAAGATTTCTATAGGCTGAAATTGGTTGGGTTTCCCTAAAAATTTGGCAATGATTATAGGACTTGAAGTCTTTGGGAGTAATTTAAAGGGGAAAATTATAATTAAGAGGCAGTTTCAAGAGCACTGGCAAAGCAGAAGAGCATATAGCAGAGGGTCTGGTCTGAGAAGCCAGACCAGAGCTGGAATCAGACTGGAATCCCAGTGTGCTCTAGGAAACCTGATGTACACCTGGGGATTCTGAGTGACTGGAGACACTGGTGGGTAAGGAATGTGTTGGGTTGATTAGGAGGAAAGACCACAGGAAGGAAGAACCATTAGAAGGATATTACACAGTGACGCCAGCAAGATGGCAGAACAGACAGTTCCATACCTTATCCTTCTATAGAAACACAAATTGAAGAACCATCCACAAGCAAACATACCTTCACAAGAGAGCTCTGTACTCCTGCTAAGTTATAGTATCCAAGTGGAGCATAGAAACAAAAAAATTTGTATGGCAGAGTTTTGTGCCTATTAACACCACCCCTCCTCAAGCTAAGGTGCTAAGAAGGACGGTGCTGAGAATATCTTCTTCATCTGGCAGTTCTTCCATAGGGGAGGAGGAGAGTAGTGTGAGCATCTGATTTTGTTATAGACCCTGTCACTAGGCTTTCTTTTGGACCCAGGCATCACATCCAGTCCCCCAGGGACTGGTGTCACAGACCCACCTGCTCACTGACTCTGGCAGCAGGTCCATCCATGAATCTTGCAATCAGGTCTGCACACCTATGAACTCTGTGACTACTCACCCATGGACTCTGTGACCAGGCCTATCCACCCACTGACTCTACCAGTCAGCCTCCTTAAAACCTCTGGCCAGGCTGACTGGTAGAAGGCTTTACATTAGAGCAATTTTGTAAAGACAGAAAGAGGCGACTACTTCCTCAAATATGCAGACACCAGAGCAAGGCTGCAAAGGTCATAAAAAGTCAGGAACACGAATCACCACCAAGGGCGGCGGGGGGGATCCCCTTTGGTAATTAAACCTAAAAAAATGGAGATCTACAAATTCTCTGACAAAGAATTAGAAACAATCATCTGAAAGTATATCAGTGAGCTAAAAGAAAGTACAGATATGCAACTAACTAACATCAAGAAAATAATACATAAACAAAATTAGAAGTTCAAAAAAGAGATAGAAAACATTAAGGAGAACCAAATAGAAATTCTGGAGTTGAAGAGCACAATAACTGGATTGAAGAAATTCAGTAGAGAACTTCCATAGCAGACTGGATCACACAGAAGAAAGAATCGGCAAGATTAAAAACAGGTCATTAGAAACTGTCAGTAAGACACCAAGTGCTGTGTACATGTATATACCTAGCATTCTGAACTTCATTATGATGTGAGATTATAATGTACCAACAAAAAATATTTTTTAAAAAAAGAACTGATAAGTCAGAGGAGCAGGAATATAAAAGAATGAAGAAGAGTGAGAAGGAGTCCACAGGACTTAAGGCATAAGTGGACATACACGTGTACTATGGTAGACCTAGAAGACAAAGAAGAAGAGAAAGGAATAGGAAACTCATTTAACAAAATGATGGCTGAAATTTTCACAAATCTGGGGAGGGAAATGAACATTCAAATTTATGTAATTCAAAGGATCCCAGATACATTGAACCTAAAAAGTCTTCACTGAGAAACATTTAAATTAAATTGTTAATATTCAAAGACAAAGAGAATTTTTGAAAATAGCAGGACAAAAACAACCCATCACACAGAAGAGAATTATCATAAAGATATATGTGAATTTTTCATCAGAAACCTTGCAAGTGACAAAAGAATGGGGTGATATACTCAAAGTACTGAAAGAAAAAAAAACAACAACTATCAACTGGGAATACCAAACACAGCAATATTGCTATTTAAAAATGAAGGTGAAAAGAAAAATTTTCTAGACAAGCTCTTAAAAGAATTTGTCATCACTAGAACTGCCTTACAAGAAGTTCTAAAAGGAGGGTCAATAAAAAAGATAGATAAGGAACTCTAGAACTCCTTAGGGAAAAACAAATGACCTGATTAAAAAATGGGCAAAGGACCCGAATTGACACTTTTCTAAAAAATTTAGACATACAAATGCCCAAAAGGTATATGAAAAGGTGCTCAACATTACTAATTATCAGAGAAATTACTAATCATTAGGGAAATGCAAATTAAAACCATAGTTAGACATTACCTTACCCCAGTTAGGATGACTATTATAAAAAAAATTTTAAAAAGTTGGCAAGGGATTACAGAAAATGAACCCTTATACATTGTTGATGGGAAAGTAAATTGGTGTACCCACAGTGTACGCATTCTTAAAGTGCTGTGTGCATTATGTATCTCTGTGACTACATTATGATGTGAGACTATAATACACCAATAAAAGTATTGAAAATTAAAAATTGGACTGCTACCTGATCTACCAATCTTACTCCTGGGCATACATCCAAAGGATTTGGATTCAGGATTTTGAAGAGATATCTGCCTTTCCATGTTCATTCAGCATTATTCACAGTAGCTAAGACATGGAAGCAGCCTAAATGTCCATCAGCCAATGAATGAGATAAAGAAAACATAGCACGTGCATACAATGGAATATTACTCAGTCTTAAAAGGAAATCCTGTCATTTGTGACAATATGGATATACCTGGAGGATATTGTATTAAGTGAAATAAGCCAGACACAGAAGGACAAATATGCAACACAATACTTGTTGCTTGATAAATCTAAATGGTCACTCATAGAAGCATGGTGAATCGTGAATGGTGATTGCCAGAAGCTGAGGAGAGGGGGAGGTTTGGAGAGAGTTTTGATTATATGGAAAGAATAAGTCCTAAAGATCTTTTATACAGCATAGTACCTGGAGTTAACAATATCCTATTGCATACTTAAAATCTTCTGAAAGGGTAGATTATATGTGGTGTGATTATAACACACACACACACACACACACACACACACACACACACAGTATGGAGTGTGGAGGGAAAGCTTTGTCAGATGATAGATAAGTTGATGGCATGGATAGTGGTGATGGTTTCTCCAGTGTACACTTTTATTCATTAAAGGAGAAGGGTATTATGAGGCCAAATCCACAACGAGGCAGCCAGGAGTGAGCAGGTAGTCTGGAAAAGACATACCAGTGTGATTGTCAAATTTTAGATAATAACCAGCTCTTTTAAAGAAAAACAAATATTTCTAATGGTCTCCCAGTGCTGACCTGTTTCTATTATCTTGAAGTTATTTTACATACACATACACAAATAAAAGCAGGATCAAATTACTCATTTTAGAGTTTACTACAATCCAAATGGCATAAAGATAATAATTAAACATAAATATAATTACAAAACAACTAAATGGGAAAACATTAATAGTAATTCTTAATCATTTTTGGCTGAAAGGAATTCTTGCACCTACTTTGGCAGAGTCCTTTGGAATTTGACTTGTACACATTCCCTTGATCCTCAGTTTTCCATCTCGGATTTTCTATTTCCATTGTTGCAAAATTTTGTTCCATGAAGTCCCATGATATCATCTGGCATTCACTTGATATGGACACATCACTCATTCACTAAGACTGGCTTTATTTTTTCGTTAGCTCACAATAACTGAGTGATATTATTTGGTGCCAATTTGTATTTATTTATTATTTATTTATTTATTTATTTATTTATTTATTTATTTGCGGTGCTGGGGATTGAACTCAGGGGCATTCTACCTCCGAGCTACACCCCCAGCCCTATTTTTTATTCTTTATTTTGAAACAGGGTCTCACTAAGTTGCGGAGTGCCTCACTAGGTAGCTGAGGCTGGCCGCGAACCCGGATCCTCCGGTCTCAGCCTCCCGAATGCTGGGATTACAAGCGTGGGCCACCACACCCCCGGCTTGCCAATTTGTTTTTAAAACAACAAATACAAGTGCTGAAATCTCATAAGGTAACACTAGGAATGAGAGCACCACATGACCCAGCTATACCACTCCTTGGTATCTTTCCAGAAGAATTAAAGTCAGAATATTATAATGATAGATGCATACTCATATTTATAGCAGCACAATCCACAATAGCCAAGTTATGGAACCAACCTAGGTGTCTGTCAACAGATGAACGGATACAGAAAATGTATATACAATGGAGCTTCACTCAGCCATAAAAAAGACCAAGCCAGATTCAGAAAATCAAGGGTGGCACATTTTCTAGATGTGCCACATTTTTCTTTCTAGTGGAAGCTAGAGAGGACCTCGTGAAAATTAGTAGAGAGACCAGTAGAGTAGTGGAAGGGGGTCAGGAGGAGGGGAGAAGGAATAGGGGAGGAACGGGGGAAGGAAACAAACCAAATGATGTTATGTGCCTCTATAAATGTATCACTGTGAAATTCACAATCACGTACAATTATCATGCACCAATAAAATATTTTTTTGTGTGTGGTACTGGGGATCGAACTCAGGGGCATTCTACCTCCGAGATACACCCCCAGCCCTATTTTTTATTCTTTAGTTTGAAACCAGGTCTCACTAAGTTGCGGAGTGCCTCACTAAGTAGCTGAGGCTGGCCTCGAACCCGGATCCTTCAGTCTCAGCCTCCCAAATGCTGGGATTACAAGCGTGTGCCACCACGCCCGGCTCCAATAAAATATTTTTAAAAATGTTTAAATCATCATAAAACTTGAATGCAAAATTATAACATTATTTTAGGGTGTCCAAGAATCTAGCTTTCTGAGACCCCATAGAGAAGCACTGGTGCTATAGAAAGATTAACCATGTGTAGAGCCTCTTTCTAAGGGAGCTGACCTAACTAAGCCTCTGCTGCTCAGTGGCTATATCCTGTGCCTTACTACCCATTGGACTTTTCCCACTCCTACCACTGTGGTCTCTCATTCTGGCTACTGTGGTTTGGACCAGGAAGGAAGGATACATTTGAGCCAGCAATCTACTGTCTGGTTAGTGGCCATAAATTTTTAGATGAAAATAGAAGAGCTGGATGCAGTTCCACTCATTCACTTCTTTCCCTGAACTATGGAGAGAAGTTTCCAACTGATCATACACAAATGCAGAAAGGCGCTAACAAATGAGAGCCAGAGAGCCATCTCTCATGAGCAAAGTGAAATTAGAGGGCCATGAGCACATAAGGGGGCCATACACATTTTGAAACATTCTTTATTTGCAGGTACCAACAAACCAGCGCTAGTTAGTTTGGGGGGGAAAAAGAAAAAGAAAAGAAAACTAATCACTCCAAGATTAGAAAATCAATGTTTTCACCTGTATCAAATCTTTTTCTTTCTCATCATTCTACTGTCCTCCGCTTCATCCCAAGACACCCCATGAAGGTAATAAGGAAAGTGGACATTATCTTTCCACCAACCAACAACAGTATTCTTGCATCTCAGCAGCAAGCCAACAAGCCCATCCCTGATATAATTTGTGAGATGTAGAATCTAATGCTCTGATTCACGTGCTTCATCCTTAGAGTGATGAATCATGTTGTCATGTCTTCCAAAAGCACAGGGATGCAGAATAAGGGAGAGCGTTCCCCAGAGCAAAACTAGGAGAAGGACAAAATGACCTTTAGCAGCAAAAACTTCATTTATCACTACACATTCCTATAGATCATAGTTTGTTTGTATATTGACTATAATAGTTCTTCTTGGTCCACCTCTCAAGTACTGTAAGAATCAAAGGCAGCAATTGATATAAAAATGTTTCTAAATTACAGAGTGCCTACAAATGTGAAGAATGACTATTTAAAGGGTTCATTATTTCCTCTCCTCAAGTGCAGAAGAGCCTAATGAGGTTGCATAGATTGTCTCCCCCCTACTGAATATGGCTTCAAGTTTCCCAGAATCAGTTCCTGCAAGATTCAAGGGTATTCCCCTCATTTGGTCTTGGACAGCATGTGTAGTTAACAAATACAAATATTTCTCATTTTAATAACCACTACTAAAGCTTTCTGGAATCATTAATTTTCACGATACTCAAGGCCATTATCCAAAGCCTTCTTTCACTTCCCAGGTTCAGAAGGTCTACACAGATTGCCTATTTCACTGGGATCTAGAATGGAAGAGAATGACCATCACTCAAGAGAAGAGGGGACCAAGAAAGTCAACAACATGTTGAAGGCTTCCTTGATTTTGAAACATATATGAATCAAAAAATCAAAGAACACTGCATTCCTTGCATGTCTTCTTTGGGACAGTACACAGTTTGAAGCAAGACTTGTTAGGGTAGATTGATGTTTAGATAAGCAACCCGTCGTCAGGAGGGATGTTCAGTGGTAAGAGAAGCAGCAGATTTTGGAGCCCAGAAAAATCTCTCATGTGGCAACAATAATAGTGAAACAATAGTGGCCGCTTGCTGTGTTTCTTTGATGTGAAAACTGAGCCCGGGTATTCCCAAAAGAAGCTGAAAACTAAGGCACACAGAAAGGTTCTGATAGGACTTTTGTATTGTAAGTTGAGAAAATGTAGTGATGAACTTCCTGAATTTTTATAACTATGTTGAATATCAGTCCCATCCTCCATTCCAAGAAAAATTCAATATTTACTTTTGATGGCACTTTCTGTAGAACCACGCCAATATAAAGGTTATGGATTTTTTATTAGATGTTTATAGAAAGATGACCTAGCAGTGTGTCAATTCCTGTGTGATTTGCAGACTCCCCTAGCACAGAGTGTCTGTGTGAATAATGAAGTGCTTTACCGAGCTCATAGCTGGCCCTGGGTGGGATCCTGTGCATGGACACAGGTGAACACTTTCAGGGTGAACATCTGACAACCTGTGAATCCTAGTTTGTTTGAATGTAGGGGAACAGGAAAGGCAAAGAACAGTACTTGTTACTTTAGTCACTTTTTTTTTTTGGGGGGGGAGCTTAAAATAGAGGTTCTTATTAAGGAAAAACTTAAAATTAGCTATTTAAAAATTTTTAATTGATATTGAGAACTGAAACCAGGGAAATTCTACCTCTGAGCTATACCCCCAGCCCTACTTTATTTATTTATTTTTTTAGTTTGAAACAGTGTCTCTCTAAGTTGCTGAGGACTTCTCTAAGTTGCTGAACCTGGCCTCTAACCTACAATCCTCCTGTCTCAGCCTCTTAAGTACTGGGATTACAGGTGTGTGCCATTTTGAAGATAGATTTTAAAGTTTGGGTGCATTTCCTTGACCCAGTGAGTCCTCCCATTGAGGACATCTGGGGTAAGGGACAGACTTGAGCAGAAGAAGCTTGGAGATGCTCCTGGGATGTGCTGGTGCTCAGTCCTGACTTCATGGTTATTTCTCTGGCCAGGGATCATCAGATACCTCTTCTTCCATTCCTTACTGAGTTCACTGGGTTCTTCACTGCATGGTCAGGAATAGCTTTTGGAGACATACCCACTCCTCCTTAAGGCTCAGCCATCTTTCCCTCTTCCAAGTTTGTTTAGCACTTTGTCTTTCTCATACAACTCTTATAACTATGATTTGTATTGTAGTTACTTAAGAACATATCTTATTCCCAACACATAAGCCCCTTAAATGAGACTGTCACACCCAAAGGTCATCCACTGTAGCCCTTGGATTGCATCCTACCTGCAGATATATTTTACTTAGCTAGCAGAGTGCTGAAAAAGCTTTCTAAAAGCGGAGGTACTCTTCCTACTCCCATCATTCACTCCCCCTAGTATAATGACCATTGTACAATGATAGCTCAGTTGAAGTCTCTGAACACCTGTCAACACAGGCCCCGCATTCCTGCACCGCTGCTGCAGACTGGAGCCAGGCAGCAGTTTACCCTCTTAAATGGGGGCTGTGTTCTCAGTTCGCTACAGTCTCCACCACGCCCTATCATCTTACAATGGGCTTCTTCATCATTAACCCTTCCATCTTGGCCCCTTCTAGGCACTGGAATTTGTAACCTCATTAAGTACTTCTGATTTCTGCACAGTATCTGACTTTTTACAGGTGCTTCAAAAATATTTGCCAAGTAGCAAAATAAAAGGCCAAACTGCTCCAGGAGCTGGGTGCTTAGGTTTGCTTTTTTCTCTAAGCCGCCAGATCCGAGTTCATAATATTCTGTATTGTGGCTTTCCCCAGTCAAGATTTATGAGCTAGTTCCTCAATTTCAGGAGCTTTATCTAAATCTCTTGACTCATCAGCTGCCAAGTAGCTAAGCAGTCCACCTTAGGCTAGAGGAAATGATACTAAACTTGGGAATTTCAGTGAGCAGCTTGCTCTTAACCAGTCTCTGAATCTTTGGGCAGTTGCCTGCTATTCACCAGGGCTTTCAAAGCTGACTTCTTGTAACTCTCCTCTGGAAAGCCCCTTTGAGAAGATTTTGTGCAGAAATACCCTCTTTGGGGTCATTTTTGGTATGAGATATAGATGGAATAGTGCTTTCAGTGCTGACTTCTGAAATGCACCCTCATCTCAGGCCTACAGTTAGCGTCCCTCACCGCTCCGCCCACGGTCTCCACATCCTCAAGTGTGAGGTGTGAGCCACTCAAGGAGATATTTAAAAACTGTATTCATCTTATATTTATTTTTTATGGTTACCTGTTTTTAATGACAAATGCTACCATTTTTCTCTATATAGTACAGTGATAATCCTGTTTCTCTTAAATCATATTCAGTAGGAAATTAAATGTATTGAAAAAAATAAGGATATAATGGCCTTGACAGGTTGATGATATGGCAGAAATGGTAAGGTTGCAGTGGGTGTGACACTTGCTTGGAAAACACTGTACTTGAGATAAAATCTGAGGCTCTCCACTGATGGGATACTATGCATCTCTTTAGCCTCAGTTCCTACCATTTTTTCTTTCTTTCATTTCTTAGTTTTTATTCATAATCATATACTTCACAATCCATCTAATCTTGGAGGAGAATAAGGAAAATGTACCACCAAAGAACTGCAGTAAGAGCAAAGATTATAGATATTGCAGGCATGGGATGGAGGGTGCTCACCTGAGCTATGGAAGCACCTGGAACACAAGTGAAATATGTTAGAGAGGTCCACAGTCAGCAAGGAAGATCTTCTCACTGGTCTTGCCATTTATGGACTTGAAGTGCTTCATAGTTTCCATGATTTTTGTTGTAATTTGGATGTGAAATGTTCCCCAAAAGCTCATATATTGAAGGCTTGGTCCCCAGTACAGCAGTGTTCAGAGGTGAAGCCTTTGAGAGGTTATTGGATCATGAGGACTCTGACCTCATCAATACAGTAATCTATTTATGGGTTTATAACTTTACAGGCCATTGAGAGGTGGTAGAATATTTAGGAGCTGGGGCCTAGTTGGAAGAAATAGGTCATTAGGAGCACGCTCTTGAAGGGGATATTCTGTCCCTGGTGTATCTCTGTCTCTCTCTCTCCCCTTCTTGGCTGCTATGAGGTAAGCAGCTGTGCTCCACCTGTCTCACCACAGGCCTGGGGCAATGGAGTCAAGAGACCATGGACTGAAACATTTGAAACTGTGAGCCAAAATAAACCTTTCCTTCTTTTAAATTGTTTATCATAGGTATTTTGTCACAGCAATGGAAAGTTGACTGACACAATGTCAACTTTCCCCAAACCCAAAACCCACATGCCCCTCAACCAACCACTTGGTTCTGGCAGTACAGATGAAACACTAGCATCCATCTGTGTTTGGTCTAGACTTTGCCATGGACAGGATACTAGGACCTGTGTATTTCAGGATGACATTGTCAGGTGTTTACTAGATATCTGATGAAGAAGTAACTGTTCTTTCTGCTTTTATACATTGGTGAATTCCTTCCCATCCTTGAACCATGAGCCACTCTTCTGAGAAGACTTCCTTCACCCTCCGCAACCAAGACCATGTGGTCACTCTCTCCTTTTTCCCATAAATCACCATTTATACACTACAAGCATAGGATCAAATACTTAACATTGTACCTGGGTTAAAGGTCTATTCGCCCAAGACTGTGAGCTTCTTGAATATCCAACACTACCCCCCCACCACACACACTATGATGACTGTTGCTTATCATTCAGTCTCTTTTTCTAACTATTATGCCACTTAAGTCAAGAGAATATCTAGAATATATAAATAATTCAAAAAAGTTAGCACCAAAAAAATAAAACAACTCAATTAAAAAGGGGCTACTGAAATGAGTAGATACTTCTCAAGAGAAGAAATACAAATGGCCAACAAATATAATAAAAAATGGTTCAACATCATTAGTCATCAAGAAATTGCAAATAAAAACTATCCTGAGATTCTATATAACTCCAATTAGAATGGCAATTATCAAGAATACAAACAATAATAAATGCTGGAGAGGATGTGTACAAGGAACACTTGTACACTGTTGACAGGATTGTAAATTAGCACAACCACTTTGGAGCTCAGTATAGAGGTTCCTCAAAAAACTAGAAATGAAACCACCATGTGGCCCAGCCATACCACTCCTTGGTATCTTTCCAAAGGAATTGTAATTAGAATACTTTAGTGATACATGCATATTCATGTTTATAGCAGCACAATTCACAATAGCCTAATTATGGAATCAACCTAGGTGTCCATCAACAAATGAATGAATAACAAAACTGTGGCATATACACACAACGGAATTTTACTCAGCCATAAAGAATAACAAAATTATATCATGTGCAGGAAAATGGATGAAACTAGAGAATATTATGCTAAGTGATATCACCTAGTTTCGGAAAGTCAAGGGTCGTCTTTTCTCTCATATATGGAAGCTAGAACAAAAATATGAAGCAGAAGGGACTTCAGTCAAATAGTCAAATGAGAGAAAACAAAAAAAAATAGTGGAAGGGATTGGAGGAGAGAGGCTAGGAAGGGAAAAATGAGGATTGAGTAAGGGTATCCTTCAAATAAGGTTACGTCCACACATGAAGGTATCATTCCAACCTCACTAACATGTAAGGAGAGGAGAAAAGGGCAGGGGGCAGCCACATGGAGGGAAACACATCAAGTGATGTGGCATGTGTGTTTGTGTCACTTTGAATCTCATTATGGTGTAAAATTACACTGCCCCAAGAGAGATAGAGAGAAAGAGAGAAAAACCATTTCCTTCTAAAGAGTGTAATTGTATAGAGAAAGCTGGGGTGGGCAGTGAGGAAGACCAGCAAAGACAATGTGGAAACAGCTGCAACATTCGTCCTTGTGGGACATCCAGATTACCTACTTGTGGCTTATATATGCACCAGTAAAACTTACTTAATAAAGGTTTTATTTCTCCATGCTTACATCCACAGAATAAAACAAACCTCACCATCTGGTGGCAGAAACTTTGAACTGCAGAAAACATTGATTAATTGTTTTTTCTTTCTTTCACCCATTGCCTACTAAGTGCCAATAACTGGCCCAGAGAAACCCTGGTCATTTAGTCATTCTCGAGTTGGCCATTTTCTGCAAGTGAATCACGTTGCTGGGAGCTCTGGTGTTCACAGTTCAGTGTCGACATGTTTAGATAAACAGACCCATGAGAGGTCAGGTTTCTCAGTGCAAAGGTCAAACACTGGCACCGCTGAGCCTCACACAAATTGTTAGGGAGATTTAAGAATCAGAAGATTTCACACACACACACACACACACACACACACACACACACACACACACCCTGCATGGACTTCAGGATGCTCTGGGAGCACAGGACCTGGCCACAGTGGCTTGCACTCTGCATCCTGATTCACCAGTTAGTTGAGCTGAGAGGCTGCTTCCCTTGGAGAGCAGGCTACTCTGCAGATGCCATCATCTGTCCTATATACTCTTTCATTTAAGTTCGAGCTCTTTGCTGAGATATCTAGACATTTGTGGACTTTGATTCTCCATGTTTATTCTCAAGGGAGGACATCTCCAAATCTCCCTAAATGTTCTTTGAAAAAGGCCCTCTTTCCAGCAGAGCAACTATAACTGCACAACTATCAAGGGGATAATACACATCTTGATGACCCTCAGATGAAAGGCCATTTTTTTCTCTGAGCTATTTGCTCTTTTTAAAAATAATCTCTTTGCTAGAGTCCTCACGTGATTATTTTCATTTCCCTCTTTGCTTAGTGTGAGAGAAAGCTCTTTCAGAGATATTAACTGTTTCTTTCTCTTATTTGGTCAACAGATATAACTGACATTTGCTTAGTGCCAGGACCTCTGCTTCACGTGGGAGAGGTAGCCAAGAAGGCAACATTCGTGGCTCTCTTGGTGCTGGAGGAGTGGCCATTAGAAAATATCCATGTTTGATGGAAACATATAGAAGAAACACTGGATCTAGAATAAATAGGGCCAGAGGAATGTCCCTGGATAAAGTAACATTGGCATTCAGATCTCAGGATAGCTGGCAACTAGCCGAGGAGGGAGAAACCTGCACAAAGCCCAGACCAGATTCAAGAGAATCGTTGGGGTGGAGAGAGACATTCAGTAGTGCTCGTGACCCCTGCTGAGGAACACAGACTTTATTCTGAAAGAAGTGGGAGCATGTAGAGTTTAGAAGCAAAGGAGTGAATATTTAGAGCTACATTGCCAGAAAACCACTCCAACCCTGGCATGGTGGCGTACCCTATAATCCCAGTTCTTGGGAGACTGAGACAGAAGGATAGCTAGGTATGAGGATAGCTTCAGGGATTTATCAAGATTCTCAGCAACTTAGGAAGAACTTATTTAAAAAAAAATTAAATTAAATTAAATTTAAAAATCACTCCATTAAGAAATCGATTTTAGGAGACTTGACTTGAGAGCAAGGGTGCTGGTCCCCTTTGGACACTTGCTAATTTGATTTTCTAAGGCTGAGTATGTTGTGAAGGAGTCCAGGAACAGCACGCTGGACACCCTTGAGGCATGGCTATGACGGCTCTTGCCCTGTCCCCATGGCCTCTCTTGTTTTGTCTCTTCAGTTCTTGTAGTTCTCTGTGTTTTCTCCGTAGTCTCCTCCCTGCTTTCTGTGTAATTCAGGCATCTTCCTGGAGCTGCTGGGGCTTTGCGGTTGCCTGGAGAATCACAGCAACAAGGTCATGAACTCCGGCACCCACCCCAGGGAGGCTTTCTATCAAAAAGTTAGCTTCAAAGCCTAGTTGGAAGTAGTTGATGTGAAACAAGCGTCAACAAACATTTCCCTGGAGTCTTGGCACCGGAAGGTCTTTCTCTGGTTCCCCTTGCTCAATTCCCAGTTGGTAAGCAGCCTGAACTTCTGCCTACCCATCCTCTCTGTGGCAGCTGCTAACTGTGCCCCAGACTTTTGAGGAAGGCCAGGAAAGAGACCCAAGACTGAAAAGATGCTGAAGCACTGCCTTCGCACATCCCCTCCATAGCCCTGCCCATCCTGACAGGGGTGGACCAGTCTTCTGGGAAACTGCTGTAGGAGTCCCCCACACCTGTGTTCTGCTTTGGACAGCTCCGGTTTGGTGGCCCACGAGACATTCCACTTCTTTGGGACCTGGTTCCCTTTCCTATACAGTGGGATTGATAACCCTGTCCTGCCTACTTTACAGGGGTATTCTGGAAAGGAGAAAATGACTCACATTCAATCATTTACAAAACATTTATTGATTACTTGGCCATCTGCCGTAGGTGGGTGAGGGTATGAAATCCTTTGTTAAACTGTAACATGACACCAAATATGACGTTCTCAGAAACAGAAAATTCACTCCCAGCTGGGGCAGATTAGGTGTGTTTGTTCTGCTGCCCCTACCTGTCTGGTCTCCAGTGGGAGCAACAGCCAGGTACTCCAGTGTTGCCTACCCATAAGCCCTCAGAGCAAAGCTTCAGTAAAAGATTTAATCAGTAGACAATATCAAGCAGCCTTGGGGAGATCTGCGTTGACAAAGCCTCTGTGTGTTTGGAAGCTTCGTAAGTCCTGCACCAAAAGGCCATAGGTAATAGGATGGCCTGTCATCCTTGTCCTATCACTCCAGCATTGACAGGCAGGATCCTAAATCATAGACAAAGAAGGGTTGGTCCCCCCTTCTAAAATTAGCTGGCAACATTTGGGGCCAGACCAGTCCTCTCTCCCCAGGGCTTACTGAAAGTCAAAACTAACCTTCCAGGGGCTTCTCAGCTTCCTCCTCCCTCCTGCTCTCCAGGCGATGTGATCAGAAATCTAGGGGGGGAGGAGAGGGAAGGAGGAGTCCTTACAGGAGTCAGCCTGTGAGGAGAAGTGCAGGGCTGAGGGACCCAAAGGGAAGCAGATGGACCTTCAACTTAAGAACAACTTAAGGAAGACTTATTTACAAAGAGGAACCACAAAGAATGGAGCAGTCACCCAGGGGTAGCAGTGGCAGAGCTGTCGCCACTTGGAGGCCCCGAGGGTCGAGGGGAGTGAAGTGCATCCAGAACGAGAAGGACAGTCATCTTCGGAGCTTTAGAGTAATTGTCAGTGTTGCGCAGGAGATGACATTGGTCGATGTGGAAGTGCAGGAAGTCAGAGAGAAGGCGAACGTAAGGGAGCTATTCCCAGACAGATTTCTCTAGGCTTGCAGACACAATGGAGTACGATGAAAAACCAGAGAGGGATGAACGGGCGGCTTGTGGGCTTCGGGCTTGGTGAACAGGGTGAATGATGATGCCATTACTTTTGATTGGTGACGTGAGCAGGGGTTAGGTTGGGGTGGGGGATCCAATTCAGTTTGGGACTTGCCAGATTGAGATGACTGCAACCCATCCAGGTGCAAATTTCCAGTAATTAGTTGCATATGGCACCTGAGTCACAGAAGAGAAACCTCAGTTGGAAATATAGAATTCTATTGCACAGAAACGGTGATAATTACATACATGAAAGTCTGTCATGCACAAGACGCTGTGAGATCTGAGGCTTAGCCAGTGAAGAAATTAGTCCTTGACACTTTCAAAACTGTCTTTGCTGGACCATCCTGGAATTTTGGTCACTCCCAAAAGAAATAATAATGTTATGTGGGCACATGCTAATTACTATCCACAAAACTGTCATTTTGCAGTGGAGGAAATTGAGGACCAGAGAGGCAAATTAAAGTAGCTAAAATTGTTATCCTTGCAAGTGACCACAAGCCCAGTTTAAGCTAATTAAAGTTAAATAAACAAAATTAAATAAACAAACTCACTGGCTCAAATCCAGGGGTGATTTTTGGCCTCAGGTGTAGCTTGATCCAGAGGCTCCGAAAACATTATTGCCTCCACTTTTCTCTTCATTCTGCTTTTTTTCCTCCATGTATTGGCTTCTCTCTGAGGCTGGCTAAGTGCATGGTGTCAAGACAGCCACAGCAGCTCCAAGCCCCACGTGTGCCTGCCTGAGAAGCCAGTGAACATAAAATACTAAACCCCAATGATATCAGGAAGAAGGGGCCTGTGGGAGGTCCTCCAGCTTTCTACTGTCAGGCTGGCGCTAGACCCCAGGTGTCTCTTCCACCTTACTCTCCTCTCCACCTTATTCCCACTGTTTTGCTTTGTTTCTATTAACATTTCCAGAGACTTCGGGAGGTCAGAGGCCAGGAGTAGGTTAAAAAGAATAATAGTGATACACACTCAGATAGGCTCCAAGTCATTCAGAATCCTCCTCTGGCCATGGATCACTAATTGGACAAAGTTGGACAAGAGAGTATTAGGGGAAAAGTCTCTGTCCAGGTTGGCAGGCAGGGACATTGGGAGTGGAAGAGCTGCTGATACCCCCCTTGCCAGCCAAGTTCCCTGGGCCTGAGAGGAGTCAGCTTAGGAGCAGGGGACTTGGAAGACCTGCAGAAAGCTGGGCATACCTCAGTGGTTTTGAAAAGTGTCTCCAGTTCTTTACTCACTGTCAAGATACTCCACGCGACTTTGTCATTCTTTTCTCCCTGTCATCCCTGTCACAAAGCTTTGCTAGTGTCAGTTATTTTTAGAACAGTATGGGACCTTGGGATTCATCACATCTAACTCTCTTGCTTTGCAAAAGGGAGCAAAGAGATTTGGTGTTTGAAAGTGAGTTAAGATCACATGCTTCCTAACAGAGTTGATCACTTGACCAAGGTCTCTCCCAAATCCTGGCCCAGGGATTTCACTACGCCTCCCTCTTCCTCTTCATGAACTCAACAAGGTGGCTTAGTGGCCACTGCCTTGTTAAAAAACCAAATGTTCTCTCAGGAATCATGGGTGCAGGGAGTATTTAACCTGGGAAATGGGTTGGATTCCCAAGGAATATTTGTAAGTTGGTCTTTGCAAATTCGGGAACAGTTTTCCTAGAAAGATGGTTTTATGTATTTACTGATTCTCAGCCTCACTCACAAAGCCCATGGAACCTGAGATAATATACACTATAGTAGAAATTAGTAGTATTTAGGAATTAACGTGCAATTTTTAATTCATGTGTCTATTCTTAAGGATTGGATACTGCATGTTGCTTTGGCATGTTTTAGGAAGACTTTAGGGACCACTGCGGGATGCTTCTTTGGGAATTTGCTTTCAGTTAGGCTGGAATCCACTTGCTTTTCTCTTTGACTGATGGCTTCACTTTTCTTTGGGGCTGGAGTCAAGGGCTTGCAACCTGTCCATGTGGATCCACACTCAGATGGCTCTGGGTTGGTTTAATGCACTGCTGTGGCCATTTTGGAGGATGGAGCCCAAGGTCAAGGTGTCGGCAGGTTTGGCTTCTTCTGGTTTTTTTCCTTTGGTTTGCAGACAGCCGCTTCCACACTGTGGCCCCACGTGATCTTTTCTCAATGTTCGCAGATGCCTGATACCTCTCCTGTGTACCCAGATTTCCTCTTTTCCTTCAATCTGGCCAAATTGGATTAGCACCTATGAATATAACTTCATTTAATCTTAATAACTTGTTGCACGCTCTAACACAGTCGCATGCCAAGGTACCGGGGGTTAGAGCTTCAACATATAAATTTGTAAGTAGACACAGTTAAGCCCATAGCAAAGAAATCCACACTTTATCTTTTTATAGCCTTAGTGAGCAGCTAGCACTCATATTTTGCAAACCTAATCATTAACTAATTCAACAAATATTTATTGGGTGCTTACTTAGTGGCAATCACTGAGATAGATTCTGAAGATGTAACGATGAAGAATATAGGCAAATTCTAGTGGGAATGACAAATTAAAAAAACAATTAAATAAAATAATTGCATACTCTGAGAAGTACAAATAAGATGATACACACAGTACACAGTGCTATGAGTGTGTGTGTGTGTGTGTGTGTGTGTGTGTGTGTATGTATGTGTGTGTTACTGGAAATTGAACCCAAGGACATTTTACCTCTGAGCTGTATCCCTAGTCCTATTTTATTTTATCTTTAATTTTGAAATAGGGCCTCTCTAAGTTGCTGAAGGTCTCACTAGGTTGCTGAAGTTGCCCTCGAATCTACCATCCTCCTGTCTCAGTCTTCCATGTAGTGGAATTACAGACATGTGCCACCATGCCTGGCTTAAAATAGGTTATATTTTTTATAGGATCATCAGGAGTCTCTCTGATGAGGTCACAGTTAAGGTAGCTTAAAGACTGAGAAGGATCCCCTGATGCAAAAAACTAGGGAAAGAAGAAGAGAGCTCAGCAGAGGAAATAGCAAGTGCAAAGTTCAGAAGTCAGAAAGAGCTCAGCGGGCTGCAGTATGGAGCTTTATGTAGTGTGTGGAACGAAAAGGCAGGAGCAGGAGCAGGTGTGGCCTTTTCAGCCTTAATTAAGGAGTTTCCAGCTTATTCTGAGTGCAGAGGGAAATCACAGAGGGGTTGCTGGCATGCTGTGATTGGCAGAGGGAAGGAGTGCGAGACGGTGTCCTGCAGGGCTGTGACCAGCTGCCATTCACTCCCCTTCTAAGGGTAGGCACAGATTTCGCATATCATTCTCATAAATACAGAGGAGGGTGCCCCCTGCTGGTCCAATGTTCCCTAACACTCATCAATGGCAGATCTAGGAAGCGAAGAAAGGACCTTTCCAGCTCTTGACTATGGATGTACAGAAATTCTTGAATCACATTTCCAAATCCCTACCAACATTATCCTTATTAGGAGAAAGGGCACGAGGAAGCTCTCAACCAGTAGGATGAGTGTCCTCAGGCAAGCTGAGTTAGAGATCAATTAGATTAGTCCTTTTATTTTTAAGAGTAATTAATCACTAATTTTTCTAAAAAACATACGTGATCATTACAAAAACACTCAAGGAATACACAAGAAAAAAATAAAAGCAAGTTACTCCAGTTATTACTGCTTAGAAGCTACAAATATTATCATTAAATAAATATTACTTTAGGCCTCTTTCTGCGAATGTATATGTATGTGTATTTTAGACAAAAATGTCTTTAATATACATCTCTTAATATACATCCATCTACAGTTAAAAATTACTAAAGCAATTAAAAATACATTGTTAAGCCACATGTTTCAACTTTAGATATTATGGATTGTCTCAATAATATAAAACAGGGCCTGGCAAACATTTTCGATAAAGGACCGGATAGTAAATGTTTCAGGTTCTGTGGGATAAAGTATCTCACTCACAACAATTTGGCTCTGCCATTACAGTAAGAAAGCAGCCAGAGATAATATGTAAATGAACAAATGTGGTTGTGTTCTAATAAACCTTTATTTACAAAAAGCAGGAGATGGGCCAGATTTGGTCCACAGGCTGTAGCTCGCTGACCAAGCTACTCCTCGTAAGGTAAGAGAGTTGTTGTGCTTATCCTTCCTTCCACCTCCCTCTTCTTCAGATTTTGCTTTTATTATTTCTACCTTCCACTTATGATTTGTTCTTTTACATTACCTTCATGTCCACACAGGACTAGCCTTCTTGTAAAATTAAAGGGACATAGTTTTACACTCATGCTTCTTATCATAGCTTTTTCCTTCATGAGTTCTTTATTTTTTTTTTATCTCTTGTTCAGGCAGGATTATTTGTAAATAGTTCTGTATAATTTGGTTTTGTTTTTAAAAGAGCTCATGAGGATTAATTTTCCAAGCTCTTTTATGTCAGGAAATATCAGCCTTTTTAAAAAATCTCTTCTGGATTGGTATGATGTTTGTTTGTTTTGTTTTTGGTACTGGTGATTGAACCCGCAGGCATTCTTTGAGGCCCTTTTTCTTTTGAAACAGGGTCTCACTAAGTTGCTGAGGGTTTTGTTGATTTGCTGAGGCTGGCCTCAAGCCTGTAATCCACCTGTCTCAGCCTCCCAAGTACTGGGATTACAGGCATGAGCCAAGCCACCACAGAAATTTGTGGTCATCAGTTGCTCCACTGTCTCTGGGTATTGAAGTTTTGGGGGTAAGGTGTGTGTTTGTGTGTAGGGAGGGGGGCTTTGCTGCTTCTAGTGGCTGGCTTGTCTCTTTATCCCTGAATGTCTAAACAAGTTTCTTTATCCTTAACATTGAACAGTTTATGCAATTTTCCAGTTGAGATCATCTGGGTCATTTTTTTTTTTCTTGATGTAAGGTGCACCATTGCAAACTGTGAATACCATTCTCCCTTTCAGGATACTTTTCTTAGGCTATATCTTTGAATTCTTTTTTGTTTTTTTCTTGGACTCAAAGGTTGCCAATTGTTCTCATGTTGGATTTTTTTTCTCCCTGTATCTTTTATCTGCATTTTAACTGCTTTGTTTTTTCATTCTGTATTTTCTGTGACTATCTCCAGCCTTCTCTCCACGCCCTTTTCAGCCTCATTTTTCTGTTCTTTGCCATTTATAGGTTATCATATTTATAACAACTTTGTTTTGTTTCTTAATTTGTTTTCTTAAATCTGAAATCTCTTCTTTCACTTGAGCGAATTGTTTTAGAATTTCTTTTAGAGGTTTTGTGTTATTTAATTCATATTCTGAATTCTTCTCTTTAATGAAGCATCTAAAAGGAAACTGCATTTCATATTTGGGATTTATTTGCTTCCTTCAGGATTTTAAATTTTTTTTTTTTTTTTGCTTCTTTCTTGCTTGATTCATTACTTATTATTGTACCAGTAGGTTTACATAATCTTGTAACATTTTATTTTGCTTACATTTAACAAGGAACAGATTTGTTTATAGTTTCTCAAAAATGGTGCAAATGGAAAGTTCTACTCTTTCTACTTAGTCTGGAACCATTTTGTCTCTTCTACATCAAGATATTGGGTTGAGGCCAAATGTGGTGGCACATGCCTCTAATCCCAGTAGTTGGGAGGCCAAGACAGGATGACTGAAAGTTCAAAGCCACCCTCAGCAACTTATCAAGATTCTCAGCAACTTAGTGAGACCCTGTTTCAAAAACAAACAAACAAAAAACCAAACAAGGCCTGGGGATGTAGCTTGGAAGTACAATATCCCTGGGTTCAATCTCTAATACCCCCCAAAGATATTAGGTTGAGAACTGAGTATAGTTCTCTATGTACTTATTTCAACTAAACAATATTATTTTGCAGTTGGCTGTGGTGGCACATGCTTGTAATCCCAGTACTTGGGAGGCTGGGACAGGAGTGTTTTAGGTTTGAGGCCAGCTCTACAACTTAGCGAAGCTCTCAGTAACTTATCGATACCTTATTTCAAAATAAAAAATAAAATAAGATTGGGAGTGTAGCTCAGAAGTAAAACACCCCTGGGTTCAATTCCCAGTCCCATACACACACACACACACACACACACACACACACACACACACACACACATGTTTGCATTTTTAGTATTTTAATGACTAACTCTGCTTTTGCAAGATGGATCTGACCTTTGGAGTTGTACCAATCATATCAGAATCTCTTTTCATGGCTACCAGACCTAAAAGATTAGGGTTAAAGTAGAATCCTTTTCCTTTCTGATTGCTGCTTATTAGTTATTTGCCTTAAGAAAATAACCATGTCATCAAGTATGGAAAAAAGTTTCTGTGATTTCATTTTACTCTGCTACCTTTACATGGAGGTTGGGTCTTGACACAGGAACCTGGCACGTATTTGAAAGGATTGAATTATGTAAAGAAACAAGCCAGATGATTTTTAAAGTCCCTTTGAGTTTGACATTCTGAGACATTACTACTATGACAGCAGGAGTCGCCCAACCATTGACAATTATCATTAAGTTCAAGAACAATTTAATAACCAGAGGCTTTGCAATTTTCAGACCATTAGAGGGCAGATGTTGACCACAATTTGAAGTAGTCCCATGCTACAGTAAATTGTAACTATTGTCGAATGAATTATAGTGTAGTCCATTTAAGTGGAAGAGAAATGGAAGAAGAATTACCTGGTAGTGGGGGCTACTCACTGGTGCCAGGGTCTCATGTTTCTTTCTCTTGTCACGTGTAGCCATTCCCAGTGAGGAAAGAGCTCACTTTTATCAACTCCCCAAGTCATCTGAACTTGAAAATCATTGAAGCGCACCCAATCCTCAGTCAAATGTGCTGTCTCCAGCTCCAGTGCAGAAAGGGAAAGAGTTGCAACCCAGAGTTGCAGCCACCAGTTTCCACATGCTGAAGACCTAAAGTGGGGGCACAACCCAGACGGCGCCTGTGCCTCCTGCAGACCTCTCCAGGACAGCCAGCTCCTGT
>PVLC010026918.1:0-22308 GCA_004027655.1 Graphiurus murinus
GGGGGAGGAGGAGGAGGAGGAGGGACGACAGAAGAAGAAAATTAGGAGAGAAACCAGTAGAGTAGTGGAAGGGGGTCAGAGGAGAGGAGAAGAGGGAAAGGAGAGGTACAGAGAAGAAAATAGACCAAATAATGTTATGTGCATACATAAATGCATCATTATGAATCTTAATATCATGTACAATTATAATGCACCAATCTTTAAAAAGGAAAAAAAAAAAGTGTCCCCTGACATTACAACCTCTGGTTAAAAAAATCACTACCCTAATAGTTCTCAAAGCTTGATCCCCAAAACAACAGCATTAGCACCCCTGAGAACTTGCTAGAAATATAAACTCTCAGCCCAGATCTGCTGAATCAGAACCTCCAGGGACAAGAGCTCAGTAATCTAGAACTAGCTTTCCAGGCAGCTCTAGTGGAGCTAAAGTTTGGGAGCTACTGATCTAAATAAGCTTGAGGTCATTCTACGGAGTGAAGGCAACTCTTCTTTTCTAAGACTCCACGGCTCTGTTCTCCTCGTCCCAACCCCTGCTTCTGACCCCCTGGGAGAACTGGGTGCTGGTCGATTCATCTAGAATCTCTTCCCTAGACAATTGTTAGGGCAACGTCTATCTTTTTTGGGAAATCTTGCCTTCCTCACTTGGCATCTTAGGCTGGTATAAAAGCAGGTACCATCTTTCTCTAGAGACCAAGAGCCATGAAGAGACCCTCCAACATCCTGCTCCAAACCCCCACGAGGGTCCCTCTAGCTCTAGCAAACAGTTCTTGGCTTCCTGTTGGACTCCTCTGGCTCCTGCTACAGGACAGAGGCCACGCCGGGCAGGTCCTGCGCTCGGGGCACCGATCAGCCTTTCCAGCTTCAGCTTCAGTAACCAGCTCCGCTACTTCCCCAGTTCTGGAGGGTGACCCCCCACCCCCTTGAAGCACTCTGCGTGGAAGTAACCTTCCAGAAATTTTTCATTGTATTTTTCAAGGAATATATACATATACATATACACATACGCATACACATTTTTTTTTCCAGAACTGGAGATTGAACCCAGGAGCATTCTACCTCTGAGCTACACCTCCAGCCCTATTTTTTATTCTTTATTTTGAAACAGGGTATCACTAAGTTGTAGAGGGCCTCACTAAGTAGCTGAGGCTGGTCACAAACCTTCGATCCTCTTCTTTCAGCCTCCCAAGTACTGGAATTACAAGTGTACACCACCACGCCCGGCTAAAGAAAATATATTAAGCCAGAAGTAGTGGGGCCCATCTTTAATCCCAGTACTTGGGAGGCTGAGACAGGAGAAACATAGGTTCAAGGCCAGCCTCAGCAACTTGGTGAGACCCTGTTTCAAAATAAAAAGGGCTGGGGGTGTAGTTCAGAGGTAGAATGCCCCTGAGTTCAATCCTAAGTACCAATCAAACAAAAAGATACATTAGGCCAGGCCTGGAAGCCCATACCTGTAATCCCAGTACTTGGGAGGTTAAGACAGGAGGATAATAGGTTCAAGATCAGCCTCAGCAACTTAGGGAGACCCTCAGCCACTTAGCAAGATTCTATTTCAAAATAAAAAATAGGCTAGGTGTGGTGGCACACGCTTGTAATCCCAGTATTTGGGAGGCTGAGACCGGAGGATTCGGGTTTGTGGACTGCCTCAGCTACTTAGTGAGGCCCTCCACAACTTAGTGAGACCCTGTTTAAAAATAAAGAATAAAAAAATAGAGCTGGGGGGGGAGTAGCTTGGAGGTAGAATGTCAATCCCCAGTACCACCACCACCAACAGCAACAACAACAACAATACATTTAAACATGAATGTCCTTAGAATGTCCCAAAACAGAGACAACAACAATAATAATACATTTAAAATGAATGTCTGAGCCGGGCATGGTGGCGCCCGCTTGTAATCCCAGCATTCGGGAGGCTGAGACCGGAGGATCCTGGTTCGCGGCCAGCCTCAGCTACCTAGTGAGGCACTCCGCAACTTAGTGAGATTCGGTTTCAAAATAAAGAATAAAAAAATAGGGCTGGGGGTATAGCTCGGAGGTAGAATGCCCCTGAGTTCAATCCCCAGTACCGCAAAAAATAATAAAATAATAATAATAATAGTAATAATAATAATAATAATAATAAATAAATAAAATGAATGTCTGAAGCCGGGCATGGTGGTGCACGCCTATAATCCAGTATTTGGGAGGCTGAGACAAGAGAATTGCAGTTTCGAAGCCAGCCTTGGCAACTTCGTGAGGCTCTCAGTAAGACCCTGTTTCCAAATAAGAAATAAAATCAGGCTGGGGGTATAACTTGGAGGTAGAATGCCTCTGGGTTCAATCCCCAGTAACAAAAAATAAAAATAAAAATAAAAATAAAAATGAATGTCCCCAAACAGGGTCTATGACCAGTGTATTCCTGGCAGCTGACCATTCATTCCACCTACTGCCAGGACCCACTTCCTGAATCGTGTTTATTTCTCCCTTGTTCTAAAGCTGCCATCAGCCAAACAGTGTTCGTCAGGGGGTAGAACTCCTGAGCCTGGCTTCCCACTTGCCCACAGCCATGATGAGGAAGAGTGGTTTGGAGTTAGAGTCAGTAAGAGTCAGTTTTAGCGGGACTGCTCAGTAGCTGCGTGACCTGGGACATGTCACTAAACCCCTCTGAGTCTCAAACTCCTGGTCCACAAGATTAAAATGATAAATCTACATCAGAATATTGCCATCAGGATCGCCAAAACTCAGGTATTTAAGCCCCCAGTTCACCACTTAAGATCAATTATTCCTAAAACTTCTTTAAGCAATTTAGCCAGATGTGGTGGTGCACAGCTGTCATCCCAGTACATGGGAGGCTGAGACAAGAGGATTGCAGGTTCAAGCCCAGTCTCAGGAACTTAGCAAGACCCACAGCAACTTACTGAGACCCCATTTCAAAATAAAAGGAATACAAGAGCCAGGCATGGTGGCGCACGCTTGTAATCCCAGTACTTGGGAGGCTGAGGCAGGAGAATCACAGGTTCGTGGACAGTCTCACCAAGTAGTGAGATTCTTGTCAATCTAGTGAGTCCCTGTTTCCAAATAAGAAATAAATTTGGGCTGGGGGTGTAGCTCGAAGGTAGAATGCCTCTGGGTTCAATCCCCAGTACCACAAAAAAAAAAAGGAATACAATAGGGTTGGAGGTATAGCTCGGAGGTAGAACGCTTTGGGATTCAATCCCCAATACCACACCCACAGAAAAGAAAAAAATAAGCAATTGGGGGGCTTTACCACCATCAGGTCGCCCCTAGCCTGCTCTCCTAGGTTCACTTGGTACAATAAGTAGACACAAGGTTACCCCATGAAGCTCCCCAAGACTCCTGTGCGCAGTGCTGAACCACGGTGGAGCTCCCCCACACCTCCCCCCACACCTCCCCCCAAAGTGCCCCGGTGCTCCCAAAGCAGACAGTGTACCTTCTAGCTCCAGGTCTGTTGCTAGCCAGCTAACTGGAAGCTAAATGATTTCAAAAGTCTCTTTTACATCTAACATTCTAAAAAAAGAAACATAAAAAAAAAAAAGGCGCACCAGGATCCAAGCTAATTTCGTTATCAATCATGAGTGAATATTAAGCAACCCTCAGGTACTAACGTAAATCACCAAGAAAATAAAACGCATTTCCGCCCGGGAGCAGCGCCCACCCGGCCTCCCTCCCCTAAAGGTGTGCTTGCGTCTACAAGTATTAGCATTAACGCCTCTCCCTCATTTGACTCCTCACCAAGTGCTCCGTGTTTCCATGGTAACAGCCCTTCCACTCATCAGGGGCCTACTAAACATACCACTCCATCTCTCTCTCTCTCTCCTCTGCCCAAGCAAGTCACAGCAGAGGTAGGATACACGGGAGACAAGACGCAAACAGCTCAGGGTGGGCTCAGGCCCCTTCCCCGCCTGAGAGCCCAAATCCCATGGCTTCTCCCCTCCCCCAAGGCTCCCCGGGGCCCCTCCGTCCCCTCCCCCAGGTACCAGCCCTTAGTCCCCGGCTCTCACCATGTTGGAAATGCTGCGCGTGTTGGCGGGGTTCAGCATGACAATCTCGGTGGTGATGTGGCCCTCCACGGCCTCCGTCATCTCGTCCACCGTGCAGTTGATGGACGGGTCGTAGGTCTTGAACCAGTTGTCGGCGTACCAGCCGATGAGGAACCAGACGTACTTCTTCCCAAAGAGACGCTCCTTGTACACCTGCGTGCGGAGGAGGAGGACGGCTGGGGGTGGCTTGGAGTTTTGTTTTGTTTTCTTTTTTTTTTTTTTTGCTTTCTTTTGTTTGGGGGAGGGTTATCTCACTAGACACTGTTCAGCCTCTTGGGAATCAGAGCAACAGAATTAATGGACGACATCTACAAGTTTTGGGGTGATAGGAAGGGCTCAAAAACCTGTCCTCCCAACCCGGGCGTGGTGGCCCACGCTTGTAATCCCAGTACTTAGGAGGCTGAGACCAGAGGATCTGGTTCGAGGTCAGCCTCAGCTACTTAGTGAGGCCCTCCACAACTTACTGAGACCCTGTTTCAAAATAAAGAATAAAAAATAGGGCTGGGGTGTAGCTCAGAGGTAAAATGCCCCTGGGTTCAATCCCCAGTACCTCAAAAAAAAAAAAAAAAAAGGTGTGTGCCTGTGTGTGTGTGTGTGTAAACTGGGCCTAGAGTCTGAACAGAGACATCAGCTTAATCATAACCTCAGATCACTTGCTATCAATTTGAGCAGGGATGCAGCGAGGAGACCCCAGGAGGAAAACCGAGGCCGAGAGCCCACCCAGGCTCCCCACCCTCGAGTGAGACCCCAACTCCACCTCGCAGAAGACTTTCCGGGCTTCGGTCTCATAGAAAAGTCCCACGATGATTCGGGCGTCCTGGCGCTAAAGAGCGGGAGACAGAAACAGCTCCTGAGGGAGGCCCGGGGGCCGCAGGGGCTAAGCCCGGCGCTTTGGCAGCTTTGATTTCACGTCGCCAAGCGCTTAGTGCAGAGCAACGTCCAGTGGGCAGCGGATGGATCAATGTCAGCGGGAAGACGGACTAAACCTCCCCGGGAGACGCCGCCGCCTCAGCAGAATCAAAGCCAGCTCCCACCTGACCCTCCTCTCCGACTGACCACCGTGCCCTCCATGGGGCCCCCTGCGGACAGAGCCCCCCACTCCCAGCGGCCAGCAGACCTTCAGGTTTTTGACAGGCACAGCTGGATCCGAGAAGAAACTCTGGCGGAAAGTGATCTCGATCCCGGCCTCCTTCACTCTCTCCTCGAGGTCGTCCAGGGTCTTGGGTGGAGACGAAGCAAGCAGGATAAACGCGGGGTGCACAGTGGGACAAAGCAGACAGGTTAACGGGGGGGAATCGCACACCCGGAGCAGAGACAGTGCTCTGAAACTTCCCCCAGGAGCTGAGACCCCAGGGCGAGAGGTCAAGGGGGCGTGGCTAGTCCTCCCAGGTGGCTTCCAGGTGGAAAGGTGCAGAGCCAGACCTTCCTGAGGGTGTGTGTCCACGAAAGCCACCCTGCTAACCCCACTCCTACCCCGAGAAGACAGAGACAAGGGGCAGACAGACAATAGGATCAGAGGAAAACAGCCTGAGTCGCTGAGAAAAACCGAGGAAGGAAGTTGTTTTTATTTTTTTTCTTTGCTGTACTGGGGATTGAACCCAGCAGCATTCTCCAAGCTACACCCCTAGCCCTATTTTTTTATTCTTTATTTTTGAAACAGGGTCTCACGAAGTTGCGGAGAACCTCTCATTAAGTAGCTGAAGCTGGCCTCGAACCTGCAATCCTCCTGTCTCAGCCTCCCAGTACTGGGATTACAAAGGTGCGCCACCACGCCCCGGCTAAGAAGATGGATTAAAGATCCACTGCACGTTTGAGTGGGTAGAAGACCCAGAGAATAGAATACGAGGGAGGGGCAGGCTGCCATCTTTGCATGTATAGACATGCTCCCTGACCCCCTTCAACCTCTCGTCAGCGTCTCCCTCTCAGTGTCAACCATTGGACCTGTGGACTGATGTCTGTCCAGCAGATCTGTGGACTGATATCTGTCTGCCCCTCTTTCTGCACGCCAATCTCCTCTCTTGGTCCACTAGCTCCGCCCCTCTGTTCCCATTCACACCCCCTACCCCCCCCCCAAAGGGCCTCTGGAATCCACTACTGTCCCGGGTTCCTATTTCATAGTCCCTTTCTCCTCTTGACTCAATTTGGGATGGAAACTACTTTAATAGAACTGAGTCCTTTTGGGTCGGTCTGTCTGTCTGGGGAATTGAGCATCAAAAGGAAATTTAAAACAAAAAAAAAATCATAAAATAAAAAAGAGAGGATCCCACAAACCAAATTGACTCATTCCCCTGGCTCCAGCAAGGGCCTGCACTTCACCTAACACTTGGAATCTGTTCTCTTTCTATGAAGAACCAAGCTCTTCCCCCAGGCGCAAGGAATCCGGGGTCGCGTCTCTCTCCGTGGGACTTGGTGCAGACGCCCCCAGGACCCCTCTGCGGCCCTCCTCACCGACGTGAAGACCTCCGTGGTCTGCTGGATGGTGGCGATCTTCTTCCAGCCCCATTTCTCAAAGAGCTTCACCCGGGTGGGGTTGTGGAGCGTGGCGGACGGGTGTGTCCGGAAGAAGGTGGGGAACCGCTGCCGGTTGGACAGGGCTGGCGAGCTGGAGCCGTAGGACAGCTGAGAGGGCCAAGGACAGGGCGGCGGGGTGTGCCACGTGGACACACGGATGCCACCGAGGCTTCCTCGGAGCTCCTTAACCCTTTCCTCGCCTCTGGGGTTTTCTCCCAACTTTCTCCAAACCTTCCCCCACTCTGCTTTAGGAAAAGTGATTCTCAAAAGTGACCCTGACTCTTGGGATGTTCTTTCGAGGATCTAACCCTGGTTCCTTCTTTATTTGCGTGTGTGTGTGTGTGTGTGTGTGTGTGTGTGTGTGTGTGTAGTACTGGGGATTGAACCCAGGGGCATTCTACCTCTGAGCTATTCCCCCAGCCCTACTTTGCTTTACTTATTGATTTATTTTGGTACTGGGGATTGAACCTAGGGGCACTCTATCTCTAACCTACACCCCCAGTCCTCTTAATTTTTTATTTTGAAGCCAGGTCTCACTAAATTGCTGAGGGTCTCACTAAGTTGCTGAGGCTGGCCTTGGTCCTGCAATCCTCCTGTCTCAGTCTCGCAAGTCCTGGGATTACAAGCATGCACCACCATGCCTGGCTTATTTTTAATTTTGTAATAGGGTCTGGCTAAGTTATCACGCACTGGCCGCAAACCTTCCATCCTCCTGTCTCGGCCTCCCACATACTGTGATTAGAGGCGTGTGCCACCTTGCCCAGCTAACTCCAGTCCATTGTGGAGGCCAGGTGCAGCAGAGCCAGGCCACTGCAGGAAGGCTCAGACTCCTGGAAGTGGGTCCCTCTCAAACACAACCCACAGCGCCCCTCACAGTACAGCCCGCCAGGGGTGACCCCTCCTGACCCCCCCAGCCCCGCTTACCACAATGAGGTTCCACATCCTGGCAGCCTCGGCCACAAGCGTGGACACGGAGCTGCAGCCGGGCATCAGGATGATCTTGATGGGGTCATTGTAGAGCAGCTCATACAGGTACTTGGTGGCTTGGCCTGGGTCGCACTGCGTGAGGAGGGAGGGAGGGAGGGGGGAGGGAGGGAGGAGGGAGGGGGTGAGCTCCCCCTGGGGCCCCTCCCCCCTGGTCTTATCTTTCCCCAACAAGCTAGCTCCTTCTTCAATTACTCACTTCCATCATTATTACCATATTCTTCTCCTCGCTGACATCTCTTCCTGTCAAGTTCCTCATTTCTCCTCTTTCATTAAACCCCCTCCATCTGGTGTCTTATCCCTCCCCTCTCCCGCACACCCCTCCTTCGGCATCAGTGCGCAGACGCCTTGTCTCTTTCAGTTCATCCTCAGACGTCCCGAAGCCGCGTCTCATGTGGCCCCTGCCCCCGCCCCGTGTTCCCACGCTCCACACATGTTCCCACGCTCCACACATCCGTGGGTCTGTGGGAACATGAATAAAGCTCTCCCCAGGTCCCCAGGAGGCTTCTGGATCCTGAAACTGCCTCCTCCGCTGGGCAACCCCCCTCCTCACCTTCATTCCCCCTCCCTCCTCTCTTCTCAGGGCTAGTGATAGGTAAACAAGAGAGAACGGGAACACGGACCGGTAGGGGGTCTGCTCAGCACCCCATGCCCTCCTGCTGGGCCCCAACATTTGACAGTTCCATTAGGAAAAAAAAAAAGAAAGGAGGAAATGGAGAAGAATCAGAGATGAGGAAAGAAGAGGAAGAATAAATAAAATGGAACTCTCCAGAAACCAAATGATTTTTGGGGTGCAGAGAGGGAGGTTGGAAGGAAGGAAGGGGGGGAGGAGGAGCCAGCCGTGGGTCTCCCATTGCCGGTTCCCCTCCTGCTGAAATATGACATTTCTGAAGCTGCTGGAGCTCCCAGAGGAAGCGGAGAAGAAATGGCAGCCAGCGGGGAGCCAGGGCAGAGGGGACACAGCCAGGAGGCACGGGAGGCTGGAGGGAGGGCAAGCTAGGGAGACAGGTGGGAAGGAAGAAAGAAAGAAAGAAGGCCCCCCCAAGCCTGCTCACTCCCCACGGAGCCTGACATTTGGGACGCCACGGGGAGCCAGCCAGGGGAAGCTGGTGACTCTGAAGAACCAAAACTCACCCTGAGCCTCAACAGCCACCCAGCCTCACCCCTGCCAGGGCGGTGCCCACCTCCTGCAGCCCACTGGGTGTCTCTGGGTATCCTGCGGGCTCTAGGGTCCCACCTTTCTGCATTTTCCCAGCACCTGTTACTCCAGACCCTGCCCCCAGCTTCTCCCAAGGCCCCTCGGCACCCCTTCACTTCAGCTCTGAAGAAAGGGTTAAGAAGAACAAGAAGGCCGGGTGCGGTGGCGCACGCTTGTCACCCCAGTACTTGGGAGGCTGAGACAGGAGGATCACAGGTTCACCGCCAGCCTCAGCAACTTAGCGAGGCCCTCTGCAACTTAGTGAGACCTTTATTCAAAATAAAGAATAAAAAATAAGGCTGGGGATGTAGCTAGGAGGTAGAATGGCCCTGGGTTCAATCCCCAGTACCGCAAAAAAAAAAAAAAAGAACCTATAGTTCATGCGGCTCTTGTTTCCTCAATTCTTCTCTTTTTTCTTTCTTTCTTTTCATACTGGGAATTGAACCAGAAGCATTCTACCTCCGAGCTACACCTTCAGCCCTTCTTATTTTTTATTTTGAAACAGAGTCTCACTAAATTGCTGAGGCTGGCCTCAAACCTATGACCCTCCTGCCTGGGCCTCCCAAGTACTAGGATTACAGGCGTGTGCCACCGCACCCGGCCAGCATTTCTCCTCTTTTCTTACATCCCTTCCCCACTCTGTGCATCCTCCAGGAGGTTCTCCCCCTTCCCAATAGACTTCCTCTGCTCCCCTTCCCCTCTGCAAGGGTCTGGACTTGCGTGCGGGCGGGAAAGGGGCACCTTCCCGTAGCCGCATTCCGGTTCCTTTGCAGTCTCATCTCCTGCTTTGCCGCTGCTACCTTCTCCTCCAGCTCCCCCTCCTGGGTCCCCCATCTGCTCCCCAACACCGCTAGGGAGTCACCTGCCATGGTGGGTGAGTTTGAGCTCACAACCAGGCCTCCCTATCTGCTGTGGTGCCGTCATAAAGCCTGCCTCTCCTGGTCTCCCCCACAGCCCTCCACCCGGCCAAGGCTCTCTGCTGCTCTCCCAAGCCTGACCCCTTCCCAGCCCCCACCAGCTACTTCCCTTCCTGACCCCAATACCTGGTTCTTTGCCTCTAGCCTGCTACTCTTGCCCATGGGCATTTTGGGGTTAGCTACAGCTCACACATGCACTGTGCGGGATTTCTGTTGGAAAAATGCAGACTGTACTTGGGATTCCTCAGTGGCCAAAGCGTTAGACTCTGGATTGATTGTTTGTTTGGTATTGGGAATTGAACCCAGGGGCATTCTACCTCTGAGCTACATCCCTAGCCCTATTTTATTTTTATTTTGAAACTAGGTTGATGAGAGTCTCACTACTTGCTGAGGCTGTCCTCGAACCTTCGAATCTCCTGTCTCAACCTCCCAGGTATTGGGATTACAAACATGCGCCAGCACACCTGGCTTAGACTATGTTTTTTGTTTTGTTTTGTTTTGTTTTGTATGTGTGTGGTCCTGGGGATTGAACCCAGAGGCATTCTACCTTTGAACTACACCCCCAGCCCGATTTTATTTCTTATTGGAAACAGGGTCTCGCTAGGTTGATGAGAGTCTCGATACTTGCTGAGGCTGTCCTCAAACCTATGATCCTCCGGTCTCAGTCTCCCAAGATTACAAGCGTGGGCCACCAATGCCCAGCTGAGACTCTATGTTTAACAAACTCCTCTGGTGATTTTTGTGTACACTGACATTTGGGAAGCACAGAGAAGGCAAGAGTTCAAAGGGATTCTAAGTTCTCTCTCCAGGCGCCCAACAACCCTTTCGTGCTCCTCCCACCCTAAGCACCCTACCTGCACCCCATCACTTCCTCTCCCCTCACAGGCCTATTTTTAGGTATACATTGATGTTCTAAAGAATGGATATAAATCCTCGGCACACCCCAAACAGAAAATCAACAAATCCTCACCTTCTTTGGGGTGGGGGGGGTTTCTAAGGATTGAACCCAGGAGCATTCTACCTCTGAGCTACATCCCCAGCACTTTTTCATTTTTTGTTTTTGCTTTGAAACAGCGGCCAGCTCAGCTGCCCTGGAACCTGTGATTCTCCAGTCTCAGCCTCGCCTCCCAAGTACTGGGATTACAGGTGTGCACCACCACACCCCGTCCAATCCTTACCTTCTATATACTCTGTTCCCCAAACCCAATCCCTTAAGCCTCAGGGGGGCCCTGTGTCAGAGAAGACAAATTTAAAGAGGACCCAAATCTCCTTTGTTTCTGTGTCATATCTTTCCCCACTCCAGGGACTACTCACACGGAGGAGAGGGATGGGAAAGAAATCTTATTATAGACCATCCCCTGATTCCCCCAGGCTCCAATTTCCTTACCTCCTCCCTCTCCTCCCCCCTCTCCTTTCCCCTTTTTCGTCTCATATCCTAGAGGCCACAAGACAAGGGAAGAAGAACATCAGGACCTGAGGTGTCCAGAATGGCCCAAGACCCCGAATATGCCCGCCTTCCTCCCGTCCCCCTCCCCCACCCGTTCTCCTTCGCTGTTCTGGTTTTTCTCCCTAGATTCAGACCCAGGCTCCTCTCCACCCCCATGCTATTGTGAGGGCTGGGGGGGGGGCACTAAGCCAACTCATTCCCCCACGCCTCTGCCCACCTCTTGACCATCAGTCCTTCCCTGCCGTCCAGCCCATCCATTCCTGCAGCCCAGGGATCCTCAGAGGGTCCGGGTGGAAGGATGAGGAGTCAGGCCCGGAGGGGAGGGTTCTCGCAGCTACCTTGCTGTTTGTTTTGGTAAATAAACTAGAGCTCGCAAGTCCCTCAGAATTTTCCTCATATTCTCGCTCTCTCTTCGTTTCAACCCAACCTACGCCCAAGATTTACCTTGTTACCATGGCAAACATAAACCCCTGATCCAGCTCCCCACCTCTGCCATTCCCTCCTGCCCCCAACCCAGTCCACGGTTAGTTGACTCCCCCAGAAGACCAGGATGGGCTAGGACCCTAAATCCATCACCAGTTTCCTCAATACCCCCCACCCCCCGCACTTCCACGAGTCTCCAGCTGCGGGGCAACAGCGTCCGCCTCGCAGCGTGACTGCCCACCGTGCAGCCCCGAGACCCTCATCTTGAACCTCCAGCCCCTGCGATCCTCCCCCAGGCTCCAGCACCCCCAGCCCAGCTCCGGCGAGGCGCCCCCGGGAGGGGTCTGCCTGGCAGACTCGGGCTCGCCCCTGCCCCTGCCGAGCCCCCTCCCCCCGCCCACCCCCGTGTCCCGGGCTACCTTGCTGTCGTGGTGGATCAGCTTGAGCTCATAGTCCGGCAGGATGTCCCTGCGGCTATTCACGTCCTCCAGCGCCATCTCCACCGCGGGCTGGCAGGCCTGGCCCCCTGGCCAGCCCCCGCTCATGGGAAACAGCGCCCCGATGTACACTGCGCGCCGTTCTGAGGAGGGGTGCGGGGGGACCCTCGGGTGAGGCCGCGGGAGATGGGGGGAGTGGGAGGCCCACAGCGGAGCCACCCCAGCCGCCACCACCACCAGAAGCGGCAGCGGCCACCCCACCAGGGGCGAGGGGGCCCCCGGACCCATGGCGGGGGGCGGGGGCAGCTGCTTGGGGAGGGGGAGGAGCTCAGGGGGGACACTTGTCCCGAGGAGGGCCGCGGAGGGGGTGTCGGGGAGGCGCCTCCATCCCCGGTCTCGTGGGGAGGAGGGGGCTAAGGGCCCCGGGGAAGCAGGGAAGGTTGGCTTCCTACGGCCCCCGCGGCTCCGGCTCCCGCCACCGCCGCCGCCACCGCGGACTCTCCTCGCGGACTGACTGACCGACGGAGGGGAGGAGGAGGAGAAGGAGGAGGAGGAGGGGGAGGAGGAGGGAGATGTGGAGCTGGGAGGGGGCTCTGACGTCACGGGCGGCGCGGCAGCGGGCTGGGGGGGCCGGAGATGGGAGGGAGGGGGCGGGGATGCGAGCGCGCGCGGAGCGGGGAGCCGCGGGGCGGAGGGGAAGGGGAGAGGGCGCAACCTCCCGGGGGAGAGGGGGTCCCACCTACAGGGACCTCGGCGCGGAAGGATGGAGGGGACCCGGCGTGCCAGGAGGGCGGGGTGGGCGGGAGCGCGGGACGGGACCCGGAGGGGGCTGGTGCCCAGGTCTGAAAGGAGGGCGTGAACTGAGGGTGGGGAGAGGAGAGGGGGCGAGGGGTAGGAGGGGCTGATGGAGTCCATCGGGGCCAGCCTCGAGAGGGGGCCAGCAGGAGAAGGTGCCTGGGAAGGTCGGAAGGAACCCCACCGGGGAAGGCGAGGTGGAGGCGCAGGGTCTCCCGGCACGCTGCCGCCCCCTGCTGGGGCGCTGCCATTTGGCAGCGAAGCCGAGTCTGGGAGGAGGTGGAGCCCCGGGAGGTGCGGCCCGGCCCCGAGCCGGAGATGGGAGATGGGAGGCCCCGCGGCCCCGCCGAGAACCGCGAGCCCGGCGGGACCCAGGTAGGGAGAGACGGGGACGGCCGCAAACCCGGGCGGGGGCGGGGGACGGTGGGTAAAGACACCCAGAGCGCAGGGGCGAGAGTGGAGGGTCAGGGGACCGCAGGGCGCGCGATGAGGGTTTCCGATCTCACCTGAGTGTGGCGTTCGAGTCACTGGCAGCGGGAGAGACCGGGATCAGAGAAGAGTTACCACGGGCGCCCAGCTTCCCAGGCCTGAACCCCAGCCCCCTCCCACACCTGGCCATGCCGAAGAGCGGGGAGGGTGCCTGGGGATAAGAGGAAGGTGGGCTGGGGGTCAGGACTTGTCGGTTTGCTTCTTTTATTTTTCATAGGACAACAGAACGTTGAGACGGGAGGGCCAACAGCTTAAGGCAGGGGGCACACCTCGATTTTTGTGGAGCCTGAATATTCTAAAATTGAGGGGGTCTCTAGTTAGGAAAAGATTACAACACATTTAGTTTTAAGCTACGGCTATTAAAATATGTTTGCCATTTTTTACAAAAACCAATTAGCATGTGAATACATTCTTTGAGCCTTCCTCTACTTAGAGCAACGGAAGGGGCCACCGAAATGAGGCACCCTGCAAGGCTGGAGTTTTTTGTTTGCCTGGCAGTAAATCCACCCCTGAATGGACCACCCGATTTCTAGAAGGGAATAGGAAATGAGAAGCAGAGTAAAGGCAGAACCAAAGATCTTGAAAAAGTCTACAGGGCAAAAGAAGAAAGAGGCCTAGGAACAGATGCCGGTATCCCAGGAGAACAGACTGCCCAGGGAGAGTCTGGGTCCCCACAAAAGGGAGAAGTCTGCAGAACTAGATGCCAAAAAAAAAATAAAAAAAAGAGTGGTAGACACAAAAACAGTTCCCTCAGGGAATGACAGAGGGTACCTAGGAGGAACAGAAAAGAACGTCTGTCTTCCCATCCCACCTGAGTTGTCCTTAGTAAGTTCTGATCATTCTGCCCCTCTCCCCAATTTCAAGTCTCTTCTGCCCTGATACATTTCCACCCCCAGATCTCCTCTTGACTTTTTTTTTTTTTTTAAGTGCCATGTACGACTTAAGTCTGGATCTTCACAATAACTCAAATATAGAAGGGCTGGTGAGGGATCGGTTCTAACAGGGTGATGCATAGAAAGTTCTAAATTTAGAGAAAGGCGATGAGTCTAGGGAAACTTCTTGCGGTATGTAAACCTTAAGAAGGTGAGGGGGGGTGAGACTTGTCAAGGAAAAGAGGAAATGTAAGGCCCAAGAATTGGAAGCAGGGAGAAGATAGAAAAAGAGAAAGGGGGGACGCCCCCAGCCCAGGGAGAGTGGACCCCGAGGCTTGCAGGGGGCAGTGAGGCAGGTGAACGGTGGGAGAGCTGGGCCCTCCCCTCCGCCTCTCGGAGCCCCTCCCCCACATTCTTCATAGCACCCCACCCTTTCCCCCCTCCACTCCCACCCCGCGCCCAGCCGCATCACAGCGTCCTCGGCAGCTGCGTGCGGGCGGCCGGTCCCCTCACCCTGGCAGTGGGGCTTGGGGGTGCTCCACTGGCCCTGACTACAGACGCTCCGGGAGCTGCCCACCAGGAGAAAGTCGGGGTCACAGCGGAAATCCACCCGGGCTCCGTCCAGAGCGGGGAGGTCCCCACCCGTCAGGAAAACTTTCCCATTTTCCAGGGTCAAAAAAGACTTGGAGCAGATTCGGACTGTGGAGAGAGAGGAAAGGAGGCGAGAGGCAAGTTGGTGGCGCCGGCTTCTTGGCCTTAGAGAGCAAGCAGGGGGCTCGGGTCGGGGTCTGGGCTCGCAAGCATCCTACTCTACGGAAAACCGAGAGGAAGAAAGGCTCTACGTTCCTCTTCTCCCTTGGCCCTGCAAGCATCCCCACATCCTCAAAGGAAAACAAGAAACAGTATTTCCAGCGTAGGGGCCCAAGATGGAGCTATAGGCACGCAAAATGGGATCCTTTCACAGACCGCTCGCTGGAGCGGCGGTTCTGCCTTAGAAACGTGTAGATCCACAGAGGTTGGGGTGCACAGTCAGGGCGGCTTTTCTTAATACGGTTGCTTGATATTAATATTCAGCTGGCTTTAGATTCCTGGGCATACAGCCACTGGACTTGGAGACAGTTGTGTTGGAAATGTATTTAAATCTTTTTAGAATTTTGGGGGGCATAATCTGCCACTAACGAGCCTCAAAGACAATAACTCAGAAGAGGAATAATGGGAGTTATTTTACCCACTGACCACTGGCCTAAGGAAAGGGGGGGATGGGCTGAAACGTGCAGGCTGCTGGCTCTGCTACCTCCGGCTGCACACGGCAGCATCCCATGGCTGACACAGTAGTCGTCGTGCACTGAAGGAACTCGTGCATCGTTGGGTCACACTGAATTCCAAGCGCTGACTACCAGCGGGGAGTGAGGCTAAGTTTGAGGCCGGGGAGGGGAGGGGCTACTCACCGCAGCGGCTGGGTGTGTCCATCTCGGTCCAGGAGCCGTTGGCCAGGCACTTGCGCACCTTGGGCCCCACCACCTCGCGCTCGCCCCGGCACACGTACTCGATCTCATAGTCCACCGGCAGGAAGTTGATAGCCTTCACCTGGTCCCGCGTCAGGCCCCGGTACCTGATGCCCCCTTCCCAGGGCGGGTGGATGATCTGGCAACCTGAGGGGTGTGGAGGACACACAGGGAGGAAGGGGAGGCTTGAGGGACAGGCAGGCTCGGCGAGGGGGCAGGGCGTGGTCAGTGGGCTAGTGGGGCCCGAGGGAGGGAGGGAGGGAGGGGGTGGGGGACCCGAGGGCAGCGAGTAGTGGGCGAGGGTCGCTGCTGAGGGACAGCCCACCCGTAGGGAGGGAAGACAGCTGGTTGGGAGTAATGGAGAAAAGTAAAGAAGAAATCGGGCAGGGTATGATACATGGGTGAAGCCTGGTTAAAGGATGGGGGGGGGGTCGCTAAACGAGGATATTTGACGTGAATTCCAAGAACCTTCCAAGACCGTCTGAGCGACGACCGTGAGACCCAGGAAGGGGCGGGATTGTAGTAATGTGCGACCAGGAAAGGGAGGTGGGGCTGAGACTGACTCGGGGTCACGGAGAGGTGGAGTAGTGTAGTAACGGGGGGAGGGTGGGGGTGCTGGGCGGTAATGCGGGGTGGTATTAAGGAGGTCAGGAGTAGCAGCGCCGAGCAGAGGGGGGTGCCCGCCGGGAGGCTGTGTAGGGCCGGCCGGAGAGTAAGGAGGACCGGAAAGGAGGAGGAGGAGGAGGAGGCGCGGGGACCGGGAGTGGGGTGCGAGGGGGCCCGAGTCGCCGGGGAAGGGGGCACCTTCCGAGGTGGCGTTGGGGGTCTGCGCCCCGCCCGCGCCCAGGGGGCGGAGGAAGAGAGGCGCCAGCAGCGGCAGCAGCGGCAGCAGCGGCGGCATCTGAGTGAGAGGCGGCGGTGAGCACCGGGGAGGCAGCCCGGCCTCCCTCCGGCGGCCTCCGGGCTCGGCTCGGGACCCGGAGAGCGGCCGGCGGAGGAGGCGGGGGCGGAGCCGCGCGGGGTGGGGGAGAGGAGGAGAGGCGCCTGTCCCCACCCTCCTCCGGCCTCCCTCGGCCCCCCACCCCCCGGGACTCCACCCCGCGCCGCCTCCTCTCCCCGGCCCCCGCGGCTCGCCCCAGCCCGGCGTACCCACGCTCCGGGGCCCGCCGCCATCCCCGTGCGCCTCCCCTCCGCGCGCCTCCGCGATCGCCGGCCTCCCCGCGCCCCGCTGCACCCCGGGGCCCGGCTCTTACCTCGGCGCGCCGGCCCGGCTCCCCGGCTCTCCCGGGCCTCCAGGCCCAGGCCCCGCCGCTCCTCCCCGCTCCCCCCGCCGGCCTCCTCCACCTTCCCGCTCCTCCCGGCCCTCCGCCCCTCGATCCCGGCTCCGGCCCGGCCTGGGTCTCCCCTCCTCTCTCGCCTCCCCAAACCCCACCCCCGTCTCTCCTTCCCCCGGGCGGCGGCGGCCGCGGGAGCGCGGAGCCGGGAGGGAAGGAGGCGGCGCCGGGGACCGGGGGAGCTCCGGGCGGAGGGAAGGAGGAGGGCGCAGGGGAAGGCAGGGCGGGGGGAAGAGAAGGGGAGCCGGGGAGAGGGCGCCTCCCACCGCCCGAGCCCCGGGAGCCGCCCCGGATCCCGGCCCCGCCCTGGACCGCCCACAGCGCCGGGGGGCGGGCGGCACCGAGAGGGGGCACCCCGGGGACGGCGCGCGCCGGGGAGCGAGCCCCAAGACCGCCGGACGCTGGGGCGGGGCGAGGCCACCCGAGCCGAAGGCCAGGGGACGGGATGCTAACTGAGGCGGCGAGCGGGGGACCGAGCTGCAGAGGAGAGGAGCCGAGGCCGAGAGCCAGGCGGGGGCTGAGCCCCCGGGAGAGGAAGGAGAAGCCGGGGTCAGAGCCAAGCCGGGGTGGGGGGGCGCCCGGAGTTGGTGGGGAAGGGCGAGCGGGGGGCGGGGAGGCAGGGCGGCCCTGGGGTCCGGCAGGGAGCAGGGATGCTTCTCGCCCGTGTGCCCCGTGAGCGGAAGCGCGAAGCGGATTGGAAGCCGAGGACCCGGGAGGGGGCAACCAGGAGAGAAATCGAGGTAGACGTGGAGGAAAAAAAAAAAAGGAGGGGCAGGGGAAAAAGACTCTCCGGGTGGGCAAGGGCCAGCACACCGGCTCTGGGCGTCCGTGGGGCCTAGCGATCAATAAATACTTCTTGACGGAAGGGCGAGCTGGAAGCTTTGAAGACAACTGGGAAAGCGCAGGCCTTTGGACAGCTCCTGCAGTCCTCGGTATTGTCTAACCGAGAGGGCAGGAGCCCGGTTGCTGTCTTCTTGGTCATTATGGGCCTGAGTTTGGACAAGGAGAGAAGAAAGGGTCCTCCTCTGAGAATAGAAAGAAAAAAAAAAAAGAAAGAAAGCTTCTTTGCTGGTCCCCTAAAAAAAAAAAAAAAAAAAAAAAGTGGAAAGAAGCCAAATACTATGAGACTGACTAAAATTGAGGCTCTCAACCTTCAATCTTCTTTAATAATAAAATAGGCTGTAATGACCCTTTTGCCATCATGAATTAAAATGCATAGATGATGTGACCTTCTTATCCATAGAAGTTTTAAAAAATTAAAATGCTTCCCTGTCTGTAATATCAAGGGGAAATTAGGGAAAAGAAAAAAAACAGTGACTTGTAATGAAATAACATAAACAGTATTTTAACGTGTGAGTGCGGAGGCTGGCTGCAGTAGAAGTGGGGCGGGGAGCGCGTACACCTATCCCTGGATTCCCGGAGACCAAGATGGAACTGCTACCAACACAACCGATACAGGTGCGGAGCCGGTGACTCAACTGCCTCCAATGAAGTGACTTAAATGAAATGTTGAACGACTCTGCATAGCAGAGTCAGTCTTCCCTGAAGTCACACACAACTGTAATTGCATTCCTAGAAAGTTCATTGTACATTTAGACCATTTTTTCTTTAAAAAAAAAAAAAAAAAAACTGTATTAAGTTCAAGGCTCAGATAATTACAAGTTTTCACCTACATGACTGTCCTAGGGGACCTTTGAGAATCAAGAGGAGGGACAACTCTGCCTCCTGCATTCTGGGCCTTTGAGAAATAGCTTAGAACCCTCTACACACACACACACACACACACACACACACACACACACCCTGCCCATAAATGTCAATAGTGCCCACCTCCACCATTGTTATTACCAAAAGGAAACCCACAAAGTTTCAAACTGTTCCCTAGAGAGAGGTTCAGAACCACTGAGCTAGAAAAGGAGGAGAGAGTGAGAAGGATTTTTTTTTTTTTTTGGTACTGAGATTGAACCCAGGACGTTCTACCTCCGAGCTACACCTCCAGCCCTGTTTTTTGTTCTTTAGTTTGAAACAGGGTCTCACTAAGTTGCAGAGGGCCTCACTAAGTAGCTGAGGATGGCCAAGAACCTGTCATCCTCCTGCTTCAGCCTCTCAAGTACTGGGATCACAAGCGTGTGCTACCACGTCTGGCTGGGAAGGATTTCAAAATGACAGTCACCTTCCTCTGAGGGGCCTGTCCTCTGACTGGGACAGAACCAAAGAAATGTGGATATTTATTAAAATAAAATTATGAACACCAGGAAGAACTTCTTGAGGAGAAGTTTCACAGAGTGCTTGGGGAAGGAGAGTTTCCTGACTCTGCCCATTCTGCAGGCTGGTCCATCTGTCTGTCTGACCATTCACCTACTCCAGCACCCTTGGGTGATCCCAGCAAGGCTGCACTCAGAGGACCCCCTTCCCTGACCCACCCTGGAGTCTGCCTGGAATGAGAGGTATAAAAGAAAAGAGGGGTCTAGCCGGGCAGGGTGGCGCATGCTTGTAACTTGGGAGGCTGACACAGGAGGATCGCAGGTTCGAGGACAGCCTCAGCAAGTAGTGAGACTCTCATCGACCTAGCAAGACCCTGTCTCCAAATAAGAAAAAAAAATCGGGCTGGGGGTGTAGCTTGAAGGTTGAATGCCTCTGGGTTCAATCCCCAATACCACAAAAAGAAAAACAAAGAGGAGTCTATGGAATTGAGTTCAGTGATATTCACTGCCACACTATAGGTGCTAAATCAGCAAAGGAAATAACCCCAATGTCCCAAATCACAAAGTATCGGCTCTAAATTAGAATGTATATGTTCAGAAGGAAACAGACCAGGTGGGGGGCAGTGGTGCACACCTGTAATAATCCCAGTACTTGGAAGGTTGAGACAGGAGGATCCTAGGTTCATGACCAGCCTCAGCAACCTAGCAAGGCCCTCAGCAACTTAGTGAGACCCTAGTTCAAAATAAGATCAGAGGTAGAATGCCCCTGGGTTTAATCCCCAGTACCAAAAATAAATAATAAATAAGTAAATAAATAAAGGGGTTGGGTTGTAGCTCATAGAAATAATGCCCCTGGATTCAATCCCCAGTACCACAAAAAATAAAATAAAAATTAGCCGGGTGTGGTGGCAAACGCTTGTAATCCCAGCATTTGGGAGGCTGAGACCGGAGGATCCGGGTTCAAGGTCAGCCTCAGCTACCTAGTGAGGCACTCTGCAACTTAGTGAGACCCTGTTTCAAAATAAAGAATAAAAAATAGGGCTAGGGGTAGAATGCCCCTGAGTTCAATCCCCAGTACCGCAAAAAAAATTAAATTAAATTAAAAATAAAAAGGGCAAAGGGGCAGGTTGTGGTGGCACACACTTGTAATCCCAGTACTTGGGAGACTGAGACAGGAGAATCCAGGTTCGAGGCCAGCCTCAGCTACTTAGTGAGACCCTGTTTCAAAATAAAGAATACAAAATAGGGCTGGGGGTAGAGCTTGGAGGTAGAATGCCCCTGGGTTCAATCCCCCCGTACTAAAAAATTAAAATTAAAATTAAAAAAAGCTGCATTGTGAATACTTGTTCTAACGTGGCCTCCCCCACGTGGCCACAAGAAGCACTGGGGATCCTGCTCCTCCCTCGGAGGTGCTCAGAGACAATAACCAGGTTGCAAAGTTGCACTGTGAATTGCCTCTATAAATTATTTCTCCATAAATAGGCCCTTATATAATAAGTGAATGAACACAATGTAATTAAATGCTAGAGTAACCTAAGCAATAAAAAGGAAAATAGTAAGCTGGGGGTGGTGCCACACACCTATAATCCCAATACTTGTGAGGCTGAGACTGGAGGATTTGGGTTCCCGGCCAGCCTCAGCTATTTAGTGAGGACCTCTGCAACTTAGTGAGACCCTGTTTCAAAATACAGAATAAAAAAAAAAAAATAGGGCTGGGGGTGTAGCTCGGAGGTAGAATGCCCCTGGGCTCAATCCCCAGTACCACAAGATATAAAAAAGGAAAATAGTGTCAGGGATGGTGGCACACACCTGTAATTCCAGTACTTGGGAGGCTGAGACAGGAAGATCCTAGGTTAGAGGCCAGCCTCAGCAATTTAGCAAGACCTGTTTCAAAATAAAAACTAAAGCCAGGTTTGGTGGCACATGCCTGTAATCCCAGTACTTGGGAGGCTGAGACAGGAGGATCGCAGATTGGAGAACAGTCTCAGCAAGTAGTAAAACTCTCATCAACCTAGGGAGACCCTGTTTCAAAATAAAAATAAAATAGGACTGGGGGTGTTTCCTAGAGGTAGAATGCCCCTGAGTTCAACCCCCAGTGCCAATTTTAAAAAGGAACATAGTAAATCTGTTTTTCTCTCTTTCTCTACGATGTAGATGGAATCAAGTTAACAGACAGAAAAGGTTTAATTCTCGCCAACACCAATTTAGTGGGCATTCGTTCTACTGGAACTACGAACAAATTACATTTCAAAAGAAAGAAGTATGATGTTTAATTAAATATATAATTAATTATATGTTGCTATAAATATCCACACATAATTACTCACACCAATCTGAAGAGCGTATGCATCGCAGAGTGTGCAATGGGTTGGTAGGGTTTCCTGTATTCATTTTTTTTTTTCTTTTTCTTTTTGCAATACTGGGGATTGAACTCAGGGGCATTCTACCTCCAAGCTATACCCCCAGCCCTATTTTTTATTCTTTATTTTGAAACAGGGTCTCACTAAGTTGTGGAGTGCCTCACTGGGTAGCTGAGGCTGGCGGAGAACCCGGATCCTCCTGTCTCAGCCTCCCAAATGCTGGGATTACAAGCGTACGCCACCACGCCCGGCTCATTTTGCCACAACCGATTGGTCCTTCCATTATGTCCAAATTCAGGAACCTGTAATGACTTTGTTAGAAGCACACTAGGCAAATAATACACAGATCAAAAAGACGCATCACGCCGGGCGTGGTGGCGCACGCTTGTAATCCCAGCATTTGGGAGGCTGAGACCGGAGGATCCGGGTTCGCGGCCAGCCTCAGCTACCTAGTGAGGCACTCCACAACTTAGTGAGACTCGGTTTCAAAATAAAGAATAAAAAATAGGGCTGGGGGTGTAGCTCGGAGGTAAATGCCCCTGAGTTCAATTCCCAGTACCAAAAAAAAAAAAAAAAAAGAGAAAAGTGTAGCTCAGAGGTGGAATGCCCTGGGTTCAATCCCCAGTACCAGAAATAAAGGGTATGCATGGAACTAAGTTTATAAACATGAGAAGATTCTCACAAGTGGATGTTTTAGAGTCAAGTAAACAAATCTGAAGCAACAGACTGAGAATTCTATGAATGGCAACACCAGAAAACCTCCAGCAAGGATCCCATACAGGTCATGCATACAAA
>PVLC010026919.1:6768-22386 GCA_004027655.1 Graphiurus murinus
CGGTACTGGGGATTGAACTCAGGGGCATTCTACCTCTGAGCTACACCCCCAGCCCTATTTTTTATTCTTTATTTTGAAACCGAGTCTCACTAAGTTGCGGAGTGCCTCACTAGGTAGCTGAGGCTGGCCTCGAACCCGGATCCTCCGGTCTCAGCCTCCCGAATGCTGGGATTACAAGCGTGCGCCACCACGCCCGGCTTGGACTTATTTTTTTATTTTGAAACAGGGTCTCACGAAGTTGAAGAGGGCCTTGCTACGTTGCTGACACTGGCTTTGAACCTGTCATTCTCCTGTATCTACTTCCCAAGTACTAGAACAGTTCACATATGGTTAAGCACTTGAAATGTGACTAAACACATGAGGAACTGAATTTTTAATATTAGTTTTAATTCATTAAATAGCCACAAGTGGCTGGTAACTACCAGATTGTAAAACAGTTCTGAAGGAAACAGACCCTAAAATAAATTATACACATTTAATGAATTGTGGTTATTACAAATATTTGCGAAAGATATGAAATAAACCCATAGAGCTAACAGAAGAACCTAAGCTATTTTGCGGCCATCAAGGGAAAAAGATTCCTGAAGAAAATCACAATTGAGCAAAATAACAGCATATGTAAAGGTCTTAGTAGAGAAAATTAAAAATACAGTATAAGTAATGAAGAAAAGTACCAAGGAGCAAAATAATATATTTTTAGGAGTCTTGATTTGGACCACAGAATACAAACAAGGTAGGGAACAGGTGGAAGCAGCCCTACTAGAATAAGCCTTATAAGAGAGTGTAGCGGGGCCTGGTGGCACATGCTTGGAATCCCAGTACTTGGGAGGCTGAGATAGGAGGATCTGAGTTCGTGGTCAGCCTCAGCTACTTTGTGAGACCTTCCACAACTTAGGGAGGCTGAGATAGGAGGATCTGGGTTCGTGGCCAGCCTCAGCTACTTTGTGAGACCTTCCACAACTTAGTGAGACCCTGTTTCAAAACAAAGAATAAAAAATAGGGCTGGGGGTGTAGCTCGGAGGTAGAATGCCCGAGTTCAATCCCTAGTACCGCAAAAAAAAAAAAAAAAAAAAAAAAAAAAAAAAAAAGAATAAAAAATAGGGCTGGGGGTATAGCTCGGAGGTAGAATGCCCCTGGGTTCAATCTTCAGTACTGCAAAAACAAAAGAAAAAAATAAAGTTTGTCCTGTTCTCCTCATTGAGTAAACTTCAGTCATTCCGATCTTTTGTCAAATTCTAAATCAAGCCAAATATTTTGTGTAGGTTCTGTGCTAGAAGTTCCCTTCACTGGGGGAACTTCCTCCATCCCCTTCTTGATCTTCAGATGCAGAAACACAGTTCCAAATTTTCTACACAGGACATGCTCTGGGACAGTAATCCAGTTGAAAAGATGGAGACATAGCTTACTAGAAAGCAATGTTTACCAAAAAAAATTGCTCCCCAAATTACCATTTTTTAAAAAATGTTCTAACAAATGGGGAAGCTAAGAAAACTTGTAAGCATACCTTGCTAGCACCAATCAACCTAAATCTTTTATCCTTAAAGAGACATTCTCAAAACACCCAATACCTTCTATTTCTTTACTTTCTAGCACTTGTCAAAATCTGAAAATTCTTGATTTGTAAGTTGCCTAAACTATGAAAGCAAAGATGTTGTCTTGTTCATAGCTGTATCCTCAGCATTTACCACAATGCCTGCTATGAGACAGGTGCTCAAATTGTTGAAGGAATGAAGAGTGCAACTGCAGGGATGTTTTCTTAAGAACACATACATATCCCAAGTGCCGAAGGTGCAGCTTACTGTTAGTGAATTTGCCTAGTATGAATAAGGCCCAGAGTCGAATCCCCAGTCACCAAGAATTTGAAGAGGAGGGAAATGAAATGGTACCCAAATCAGTGGTACTGAATAAACAAAAAAGAACCAAATGCATGTGTACTAGTACAAAATATAGTTTTATTTCAGGACAAGAAAAGAATTTTTTTTAAAAAATGGGGCTGCAATAACTGGTTAACTATTAAGAAAAAGTAGAGGAAGCTATTTCACTTCACATATTATGTAAAAAAAAAAAATCACAGATGAACAGAAAAAGATGGATGTGAAAAATTAAACCATAAGAAGAACTAGAAGGCAAGTGTGGTGGTGCATGCCTGTAATCCCAGTACTTGCTAGGCTGAGATCATAAAAAGGGCTGGGGGTGGGGGGTGCAGCTCAGAAGTAGAATGTCCCTAGGTTCAAACCCCAGTACACATATACATACATACATACATGCATACATACATATATACATACATGAATGAGAAGAAAATCGTTACCTGGGTAGGAGAATCCTTTAAATATAAAAGCAAGGTAAAAACCATAAAAAGAAGGTATTAATCAAGATTTCTTAAAAATTCATGGAAGGAAAGAAGGAACCAATGGACAGACTATAGGCAAATGAAGAGCCAGGAAAAATATCTGTACTATATAGCAAAAGGTTCCTATACTAAATAGATGTAAGCTACTTTAAAAATTAGTAAAAGACAAACTAATGTCTAATATCATCTAGAAAAATATAATAAATCCTATGAAAAGAGAAGAAATATGTATTCTTTTGTTGTTGTTGGTACTGAGGATTGAATTCAGGGACATTCTACCTCCAAGCTACAATCCCAGCCCTTTTTATTTTTTACTTGAAACAGGGTCTCACTAAGTTGCTGAAGCTGGATTTGAACCTGCCATCCTCCTGTCTCAGCCTCACAAGTACTAGGATTACAGGCATGAGTCACCATGCCTAGCTAGTCTAACATATTTTTAATGAAACTTTATAACATTGGAACCCCCCTTCCCCCCCCCTTTTTTCTTTTTTTAATTGGTATTACAATTGGCATTGTAATCATACATCTTTGTTAGGTACAAGCTGATAAAGGCATACATGCACACATTTCTCATTTAACCCTTCCCCAATCCCCCCCCACTCCCTCCGCCTCCCTCCTTCTCAAGTTCAGTTTAGTGATTGACTTTGATATTCTTTCTTTTTTGAGACACAAGAGTCTCACTGTATTGTCCAGGTTGGTCTCAAACTCCTGGAACTCCTAGGCTCAAGAGATCCTTTTATCTTAGCTTCCTAAGCAGCTGGGACTACAGCCATGTGCCTGCATGCCAGGCTTTTGCAAACTTTGAAGAACAAGATCTGATAATACATATACTTTGTAAAATCCTCACTGTTCATATGCTTTGACACAGCAATTTCAAGACTGAGATTAAATTTTTTTTTTTTCTTTTGGTACTGGGGATTGAAACCAGGGGCATTCTATCTCTGAGCTATACACAATCCTTTTTCTTTTTTATTTTGAAACAGGGTCTCAGTACGTTGCTGAGTATATCTTTAAGTTGCTGGCGTTGTTTCTGAATCTGTGATCCTCCTGTCTCAACCTCCCAAGTACTAGAATTACAGGCTTGCACCACTATGCTGGCTGAGACTAAATTTTAAAGAATGAGAAACATTTAGAAAGAGATAACCCTAAAAGATGATATTCAGCACACTGTAAGAAGGAAAAAGGAACACCCAACAGATAATTAATTTATTGTACTTTCATAAAATAAAATGATATGTATTCTTTAAAATCTGGATTTTTAACACCTGAGGATCTAATGGTAAACATGAGAAAATCCCTGCTCTCAAATAGTCTACATTCAAACAAGTAGTCTACATTCAAAACAATAACTAAAGAAAATATTTCAGATAGGTTCTATAAAGACATAAAGCAAGTCAGGCATGGTGACACATGCATGTAATCTCAGTAACTGGGAGGCTAAGACAAGAGGATTGCAGCAATATAGTAAAACTCTCAGCAACTCAGAAAGACCCTGTTTCAAAACAAAAAATAAGAAAAATGGACTGGGTGTGCAGCTCAGAGGTAGAATGCCCCTAGGTTCAATTAACAGTACTACAAGAAAACAAAATAAAACAGGGGATGGGCTTTGTGCTGCATACCTGTAATCCTAGCAGCTCAGGAGGCTGAGGAAGGAAGATTTCAAGTTCTACTCAGCAACTCAGTGAGACCCTGTCTCAAAATAAAAATAAATAAATAAAAAGGGCTAGGGGTGTAACTCAGTGGTACAGGGCCCCAGGGTTTAATTTCCTGTACTACAGGGAAAAAAAAAAAAAAAAAGAAAAGAAAATTTGGAATAAGTATAAATTTTGAAGGTAGAGCCTGCCAAACACTTTAAAATGAGCTTTTGTTTAGGATACAAAAAAATACATACATAAAGACCAAAGGTAGCTGGGAGTGGTGGCACACATCTGTAATCCCAGTCCTTGGGAGGTTGAGACAGCTTCAAGGCCAGCCTCATCAACATAGGAAGAGGATGTCCCTCAGCAATTTGGCAGACCCTTTTTTGAAATAAAATAGGACAATAGGACGGAGGTGTAGTTTGGAGATAAAATGCTTCTGAGTTCAACTTCTAGTACCAAAAAACCAAAAAAAACAGACCAAGCTGGGCATGGTGGTGCATGCCTATAATCTCAGTACTTGGGAGGCTGAGATAGCAGAGATAGCAGGATGGAAGGTTTGAGGCCAGTCTCAGCACCTTACAGAGACTCTATTTAAAAAAAAAAAAAAAAAAAAAGTTAAGGTTGGGGATGTAGTTAGTCCTGAAGTAGAATGCCCTTGGGTTCAATCCCTGGCACCAACTAAAAAAAACAGACCAAGGGTATCCCTGACAAAATGTTAACAATAGCTATCTATGGTGGGCTTTTTTTGTATCTTTTTACTCTTTCTGAAAGGTTGGGGGAGGGAGGGACACACACAAAGGGCCACTGTCCTTATAACCAAATACAAAAATGAATATTTTAAAGCAGGATAACATAGCTCTACAAAAAAAAAAAAAAAATCCTGGTATTTGTCTACAAATTACATACATGATGAAGCAGACAGGGTTCTAATAGTCTCCCTAATAGAACTATACTGTTCAATTGGGTAATCACTAGTCACATGTAGTCACATGTGGCTATCACATTAAAAATTCTCTACTCATACCTGCAAACAAAAACAAGTCATTCAAAGCTATGCGTAGTCATAATACCCCCCCCCACACACACACAAAATCTTCAAGAAATTAAGGAAATATTGCTCCCTATTTGTCACTGCATTGCTCCTCGCATTATAAAGCAAATTATTCGGAAGCATTTTGGGGCATTCTCAAATCTAAAAAATACTTGGTTAACAAATCCTGAAATACCATACACTATTTTTCTTCAAAAATGTTCCAAGTTAGCCGGGCGTGGTGGCGCACGCTTGTAATCCCACATTCGGGAGGCTGAGACCTGAGGATCCGGGTTCATGGCCAGCCTCAGCTACCTAGTGAGGCACTCCGCAACTTAGTGAGACTCGGTTTCAAAATAAAGAATAAAAAATAGGGCTGGGGTTATAGCTCGGAGGTAGAATGCCCCTGAGTTCAATCCCCAGTACCGCAAAAAAAAAAAAAAAAAAAAAAATGTTCCAAGCTGGGTGTGGTGGCGCATGCTTGTAATTCCATTACTTGGGAGGCTGAAACAGGAGGATCCCAGGTTCCTGGCCAGCCTCAGTGAGGGTCATAGTGAGGCCCTCTGCAACTTGGTGAGACCCTGTTTCAAAATAAAGAATAAAAATAGGGCTGGGGTGTAGCTCGGAGGTGGAATGCCCCTGGGTTCAATCTCAAGTGCCACACACACACACAAAGGACACAAACTGTGATTGCACTAACACAAGGTGGTCCTAATGCTTTCCCTTTAAGGCTCTACCATACTGAAGTCCATACAAAACTGGTAAGATACCCCAAGATAAATTTCTATTACAAGACCATTGCTAAGGCAGTTTTTAAAGTAATCTGCTCAAGACTGGACAGGGGAAGGATAATAGAAAGAATGTTTAATTTTACAGAACAGCAAGTATTTTTTTCTTAATATACTTACTATTTTTGCATCGAAATAGGATACCAAATTGTGTCACCTTTTTACAAAGAATTTTCAAAGAAGAAATTCATTATGTAAAGGCTAACAGGAACCTCGGTTCCGCTTAGAAATGTTCAACAACTAGAAACCAAACTACTAATGTAATTTTTCAATCATTTTATAAGTACAAAATCTATTTTATTTCTGAAAACCTAAAACTTTTTAATGCAATCTATGTTTTTAGTATTTACTCCAGAGAAAATCATATACTTGTACAACAAGAACTAAAATCAAGGGGAATAGAGCAAGCAGAGTGCAATAGAGCACACCTGGAGCCCCAGGGACTCCAGAAACTGAGTCAGGAGAATCTCAAGTTGAAGGCCAGCTTGGGCAACTTAGAGAGACCCTGTCTCAAAATAAAAAATAAAAAGGGATAAAGGGATAGGCATGTAGTTCAGTGGTAGAGCACCCCTGAGTTTGATCCCCAGTACTACCAAACACAAACACACGCACGCGCACGCACACACACCATAGAACACACCTGTTAAAAATGAAGCAAAGCAAAACAAAACAAAAAACCATGAGTTATGGGAGAGTAACACTAATTTAAAGCAATGAAATGAACTAAAGTACAGCCACATTCTATTTTTAGGAAACTAAGGACCACATTGGAGATACAAATATACGTGATAACTATATATTTCTTTTTAAGTCAAGGGACTGTTAAACACAAAATCCACTAAAGTAAAATGTTTACCTGAGTAAAAAGAGGCAGGGGTAATAGGCTAGACAGGAAACTTATAAACAGATGCAAGTTTTGGTAATGTTCCAGTTCTTGGTTTAGGGGGAGGAGTTGAACATTTTTATTATATTTTATCCTTTATACACTATACCATACTATGTATTACTTTGTGATATTAAATATATTTTGGTTACTTAAAAAACTGAGATATAACTGACATACAATAAACTGCAGATTTAAAGTGTAAAATGTGTTTAAGTTTTGACATGTGTATAGAGGAAATTATAACTACAATCAAAATAATAAGAGCAAACCCTCAAATTTCCTCCTGTACATTTGTGATCCCTGACTACCTTAATCATATTTTTAAAACGTAAAAAAACACTAGAGACAACCTAATTGGGTAATTTAAATGTACATACTTTGCAAAATATTTTCCCTAAGGCCCAGGAGACCACGTATTTCAGCAACTGCCTTAAAACTGGTGACATAATTACTGCACAACTAATCTTAAAAGTTTACAGTACTTTACATTTAAAAAAAAAAACCAAATTCCGAGTTTGGTTTGCAAGAGGAATTTAATTCCCTTTAAGGCTGCGCCGTTTGTTTTGTTTGTTTTATCGCTAAACAACTTAATACAAATGTCAACAGGTGACCCTCAGGCCCCAACTTCCTCACGCCGGTAACTACTTTGAGTTAAGAAGGTAAATTACTGCGTCTTGACTGTGTGGTGAACACAGTCCTTCAAAACAAAGTTAAAACGATGAGAAACACAAGAGTCTTCGGTACTTGTTGACGCACCTACACTCAAAGACGATTTCAAAAGAGCAGAAAGAAAACTCAGAAACCTAAGTAACCCAAACACGATCAGGGAAAAGAGGCCAACTTCCGAACCCCGGGGCAGTCGGAAGAGTCGGACTCGCTCCACCAGAACCTCCCTCGCGGGCCTCCGAAAACCCAGCAGGTGGAAAGACATCCCCCGAGGCGGGCGAGGGCCAGCGCCCCGCACCCCGACCCCCGCCCGCCAACGGCTCGCCGCGATCCGGGCGGAGGGCGCCGCCGACCGACTCCACCGCCCTCCGGGAGTGGCTCCCGACCGGAAGCCGGCCCCGGCCCGCGAGCGCCCACCGCCCGGCCCGTCCGCCCGGGGCCCGCCGGCGCCCGCCGCCGTCCCACCACCTGCTGCGCCCGCCGCCCTCCGCTTCCGGCTCCCCGCGCGCGGGAGGGGCCCGGCTGGCCTCGCCCGCCTCGGCCGGGTGGGGGAAGGGAGCGGGCGGGGGAGGGGCGGCGCGGGGCCGCGGGCCGCGCTCCTCACCTGGCGGCGGCTCCCTCCGCCTGACGCGCTGCCCGCCGCCGCCGGTCGCCGCCGGTGAATGGGGACAGGTGAAGCCGCCGAACCCCTACTCGCTCCCGCCCCGCCGCCGCCAGCCCCTCCGTCCGCTGTTTATTAAACTTTTCTGTTTGGTTGTTCGGCCTATGACGTGTCGGCTTAGGAGCCCTCCGGGATTGGCCAGTGCCCCGCGCTGACGGGGCATCCCCCACCCGCAGCCTAATTATTACCGGCCGGGGCGGAGCTGCGGGCCGCAGGAGGCGGGGAGGGGCGGGACCTAGGCACGGAGCACACGGCCATTGGCCAGTTTCGGGATAGGGGCGTGGCGGGATGAGAGGAGACGCTCCTCCCCCTGCCCTCACGGTTGCCTCTTTGGGGGGGGGGCAGTTTTTCTTCCTCCCCTCCACCCCCTGCAGTCTTCTCTCCCTTCTTTGGATGCCGAAGGGCGGTCCCAGGGGTCCTGCAAAGACTTTCAGGGTGAGGACCCTCTGTTCCTCACAGGGAGGGGCGTGTTCCTGTCTCGGATTAAAGCGCCTGGAAGAGTTGCCAATCGTGCGAGAAGGAATCCTGAGTTTCACACCGCACATGCAACCAGGTGCCACTGTCTTTCCTAGGGCAAAGTCCGAGTTCCGTGTGCGTACTCGGAAGCAAAACTCTGCCCAGTCCTGTCCCGAGGTAGGAGGACTCGGGAAGAGAAGCCAAGACTAGAAGTGCGCGTGCCCATAAATGCAAAACACACGTGCAGGGGTGCGCGGGCTTCCGCCAGCACCCGCTGATCCCAGTCTTTTTTCAGAAGTGCGAGTTCAGTTCCCAGCTTGCGTGGCGCAGGCCACGCTGCTGCTCTGGGACAGGAGATGGATTGACTTCCCCGAAGTTCCTCAGCCTTCGTTCAGCCTCCCAGGCTGCATAAGCAGGAAGTGCAGGATACTTAGTTCAATCCTAACATGAGTCAGGGATTCCAGTGGGGTCTACAGGTAGGAGGGAGATCTTATCTTTAAACTTTTATTTGTACGTTAAGGGTTTTTTACATTAGTTTTGATTTTTAAATTTTTGCATTAAAATGTTTATCTTGATTACTGAGCTTTTTGGTGCCCCTTTAAATTTTATGGCTGCAGTATCTCGTTAGTCTCCCTGTAGTGGAGATTCACTGAGAGGAGTGGGATTTTGAAATCACTTGCCTTGCAGAGGTTAGGTATCTTACCCTGGGCCTTTAAGTTAAGAAGCCTTTAATTATGGAGGGGTAGGTAGAGGCCAGAAACAAGCCTTCAATGAGGGTGGTATTGTTTTCGGACACGGAAAAGTGGAAAAATCTGCTGGGAAAGAAGGAAGCTCTCCTAAAGAGGCCCAGAGATGTAATGCTGGTATTTTGTGAAATGACCCATGTCTCAGGGGCTTGGTGAGGGATGAAACATCGAAAGCTAAACCTAAATTAAGAAATAGGAGCGAATCTGGGCGTGATGGTGCCTGTAATCTTAGTACTAGGGCGGCTGAGAAAGGAGAATCACAGATTCGAGGCCTGCCTCAGCAAATTAGTGACCCCCTGTTTCAAACTCAAAATTCAAATAGGGCTGGAAGTATTGCTCAGAGGTAGAATGCTCCTGGGTTCAATATCCTGTACCACAAAAAAAAAAAAAAGAAAGAAAGAAAAAGAGAAATAGAAGTGGGCCTTGGTAAAATTGGAGGGTGTTTGCCCAGGATCTGAAGGTATTCAAGCTATTTTTTTGTTTTGGGGGGGTTTTTTTGCGGTACTGGGGATTGAACCCAGAGGCATTCCACCTCTGAGCCACATCCCCTATTTTTTATGCTTTATTTTGAAACAGGGTCTCACTAAGTTGCCTCACTAGGTAGCTGAGGCTGACTGAGAACCCGGATCCTCGGGTCTCAGCCCCCCAAATGCTGGGATTACAAGCATGCACCACCACACCCGGCTTCAAACTGTGTTTTTAAGAAGAAGCATCCAAATTCTATTTAAAATATGCACCTACAAACAATGAGCTAACCCAAGAGGATTTTGTGCAAGATGTCATCTCTGATAATGAAGACAAAGTTATAAGGAAGCCTAGAGATTGTTTTAGTTCAATTATGACATATCTAAAAGTTCAGAATAGTTGAATTAGTGGGAATCAGGAGGCCATTTTATGACTGAGGCGGGGGAAAAAAGTGGTGGATTATAACAATTTGGTAGATGGTAGGAATATTTGGGGGCGGGTGGTTAGGGATTGAACCTAGGGACATTCTACCTCTAAGCTACACCCTATTTTATTTTTTATTTGGAAACAGGGTCTCATTATGTTGCTGAGAGCCTCGCTAAGTTGCTGAGGCTGGCTTCAAACCTGCAATCCTCCTATCTCGGCCATGATCCCAGGCAAGTACTGGGATTATAGGCATGAGCCACCACACCCAGCTAGTAGGAATAATTTTGCAGCCAGAGGTTCTTTTAAAGGTTTCTATCATTGGGTAGTAGAACTACATGGAAAGAATTTAGAGTTTTGTCTGGAATTCAAATTCTTGCTCAGACACATTTCGACTCCATGAGGTTGAGCAATACTGTAACCTCCCCAGGTCTCAGTTTTCTGAGTTTGGGAAAACAAAGACCTCTGCCTTTATAGGTTTTTAATTTTAATGGAGGTGATAAATAGTATAGAGAGAAGAAAAAGTAGGGCATGGTGAAGGACTGAAGGGGAGGACAGATTGTAGTGTTAAGCAGGACAGTCAGGGCAGGCCTCTTTGGAAAGGGGAGGTTTGAACAGAAGAATAAGAGGTGAGGGTATTAGTTATGTGAAGAGTATTACAGACTGAGAGCATTGTTAAAGCACAAGTCCCAAGGCAAGGGACAACAAGAAAGCCTGTGTTACTAGAGCCAAGTAAGCCAGGGAGACTAGGAAAGGAAGTTAGTGAGGTAAAGACCAGATCCTAAGAGCCCTGTGAACTGTTTTGTGTACGATGGCCCTTACTGTGATTGAAGCAGGAGTCACTGCAGGGTTTGGTTTGGTTTGGTTTTGGGACTGGGGATTGAACCCAGGGGCACTCCCAATACTGAACTACACCCCCAGCTCTTTTTTTTTTTTTTTTTTCTTTTGGTGGTGGTATTGGGGATTGAACCCTGGGGGCATTCTACCTCTGAGCTATATCCCCAGTTCTTTTTATTTATTTATTTTTGTTTTGTTTTGTTTTGAAACTGGATCTCCTTAAGTTGCTGAGAGTCTTTCTACGTTGCTAAGGCTGGCCCGGAACCTGCAATCCTCCTGCCTCAGCCTCCCAAGTACTGGGAGCACAGGAGTGTTCCACCATACTCATTTTACTGCACAATTTTGAGCAGTAAAGTAGCATAGTCAGACTTAGATTCTAAAGTATCTTTCTAGATGCATGTTGAGAGTAGACCCAAGGACAATAAGATTAGAAGTGGGAACGCCCATCAGGAGGGTTCCATCTGAATCCTGGTCAGAGATAACAATGGCTTAAACCAAGGTAATTAGAGACCTAGTAACAAGTATTTGAATTTTGGAGACTGTGTGTGTGTGTGTGTGTGTGTGTGTGTGTGTGTGTGTGTGTGTGTGTCCTGGCAGTACTGGGGATCACACTTAGGGCCTCACATTAGGCAAGCACTCTATCACTGAACTATATTCCTAGCCCAAATTTTGGATGTATTTTAAGGTACAGCCAACAGAATTTCCTGATTGATAGGATGATACATGGGATATAGGGTGGAAGAGAAATTAGTTGAAGATGGCATTAAGGAATATTGGCTTGAGCAACTTAGAGATGGAACAAGAGGTTATTTTTGCATGTGTTGAATTGAAGATTATAGCACATTTAAATGTCTGTTTGGTAACTGGATATGTGAGACTGGGCTTCAGGGCAGAGGCCTGGCAGAGATAGCAATTCCAGAGTCATTATAATATAGATAATACTTAGCCAGGCGTGGTGGCTCAGGCTTGTAATCCCAGTACTTGGGAGGCTGAGACCGGAGGATCTCAGTTCGAGGCCAGCCTCAGCTACTTAGTGAGGCTCTCCACAACTTAGTGAGACCCTGTTTCAAAATAAAAATTACAAAATAGGACTGGGGGTGTAGCTTGGAAGTAGAATGCCCCTGGGTTCAATCCCCAGTACTGCAAAAAGAAAACAAATATATATATAGATAATACTTAAAGCCATGAGAGTGATCAGGAAGAGAGCATAAAGATGAGCAAGGATTGAGCCCTGGGGGCTCTGAGATTCAGGGAAAAGTGAGGAATTAACAAAGGAGGAAACTGAGAAGTGGGAAGGAAATGACAAGAGGATTGTGACCTGGAAGCCAAGGGACAGGTGTGTCAAGTTTAGCCGGATGTGGTGGTGCATGCTTGTAATCCCAGTACTTGGGAGGCTGAGTCAGGAGGATCCGGGTTCGCGGCCAGCCTCAGCTACTTAGTGAGGCTCTCCCCAACTTAGTTAGACCCTGTTTCAAAATAACGAATAAAAATTAGGGCTGGGGATGTAGCTCGGAGGTAGAATGCCCTGCCCCTCGGTTCCATCCCCAGTACCGAAAAACAAAACAACAACAAAAAATCAACTAGGGCAAATGTGGCTGACTCAAGTAGGATGAGAACTGAGAAAAGGCTGCTTCTTTTAGTAATGTAGAGGTCACGTTGAGGAGTATAGTTTAGGTGGAGAGCCAAAGGCTGATAGGAGTGGTAACAACACCCCCTTATTAGGGGGATTATAGAGGTTTAATATGATTATGTAGGTGAAAGATCTTCCTTAACTCTCAAGGATGTGAGCGAATTCTTACAGATTTCTTTCTCAAATGTATTTTCTTTCTGATTCTTGTTCAGTTTATTATCTTATTACAACTCTGACACCTAACACAGTTGAGTATTCATATATATTTGTTATGACCTTCCAGCAATTGGGTCTACAAGACCTTTATTGTTTTTCTTCATTCCAAGTCCTTACTGAGAGATTCAGAGATTATAGCACTGCATACTTCTGAATTTTGCGGTCTTAGGAAAATCGTGTAAAATAGAGACATCAACTTACATCAAAGAGTTGTTAGGAGGGCTTAAAGATACTACATTTATGTTCTTCCAGTGCATGCTCCACGCCCACTCTCTGCCAGCGTTATTGTAGGTGCCCGGATGCATCAGGAAGCGCGGTAAAGGCCTTCTTCTCATTGTTGACACAGAGAAGAGAGGGCACAGAAACAATCAGCAGTGTACATATGCAACCCACCTGGCAGTGTGCATAAACAGTATGTTCACAGCTGGGCGTGGTGGCGCACGCTTGTAATCCCAGCATTTGGGAGGCTGAGACTGGAGGATCCGGTTTCGCGGCCAGCCTCAGCTACCTAGTGAGGCACTCCGCAACTTAGGTCTCCATTTTCAAAATAAAGAATACAAAATAGGGCTGGGGGTATAGCTCAAAGGTAGAACACCCCTGAGTTCAATCCCCAGTACCGCAAAAAAAAAAAAAAAAAAAAAAAAAAAAAAAATTCACAGCAGCAGGCACATAATAAATGTTCAGTGAATCATGGCGTAATTGCATTGTTGTGCCCAGCCCATCCTCCTCCCTGTGTTCCGGAGCACAGTGTTTAGCATCTGTTCATCACAGCCACTCTACATGCCCAAGGCTCACTTTGTCCCCCTCTTCCTCCTGTATCCCTAATTTTAGGTAATGGAGCCACCATGTTTCCAGTTATTAAAGCTAGGAACTCATATCCTTTCTTATTTTAATTTTTAGCAGCTTTACTGAGATTTAATACATATACCATTACACAATTCACCCACTTAAAGGATACCATATAATAGTTTTTAGTATACTTATAGTTGTGCAAATGTTTCCACAATTTTGTAATGTACCAGCTAGGCGTGATGGCGCACACTTGTAATCCCAGCATTTGGGAGGCTGAGACAGGAGGATCTGGGTTCACGGCCACCCTCAGCTACCTAGTGAGGCCCTCTGCAACTTAGTGAGACCCTGTTTCAAGATAAAGAATAAAAAATAGGGCTGGGGATGTAGCTCGGAGGTAGAATGCTCCTGGGTTCAATCCCCAGTACCACAAAAAAAAAAAAAAAAATTGTAATTTGTACCCACTGGCAGTCACTCCTCTGGCTCTTCAAATCCCCTCCCCACACCCTAGTCCTAGGCACCTTTTTTTCCATGTAGTTTTACCTATTCTGAACATTTCATAATTGCAGAGCCACAACAATGTGCAGACTATTTGCTTTCATTTAGCATACTGTTTTCAAGGTTCATCCATGTAATAACATGGATCCATGCTGTATTCCTTTATATTGCTGAATGATATTTCATCATATCGCTATACCATGTTTTATTTATCCATTCATCAATGTATAGATGTTTGGGTTGTTATCTACTTTTTGCCCATTATGAATAATGATTCTCTGAGTGTTTGTATCCTCAGTTTTTGTGAGAAGAAATGTTTTCATTTCTCTTGGGTATATACCTAAAAATAGAATTTCTGGGTCATATGGTGAGTTTTTGTTTAACCTTGAGGAACTGCAAGACTGTTTTCCGCAGGGACTGTCACACTCCCACTAGCAATAAGGGTTCCAATTTCTCAAAATCTTTGCCAGCACTTACTATAATCTGTCTTCTTCATTTTAGCCACCCTAGTGAGCATGAAGTGATATATCTGTGGTTTTGCTTTGCCTTTCCCTCATGGCTAACGATGTTGAGCAGCTCATGTGCTTGTTGCCCTCTCCCTCTCCCTCTCTCCTGGTACTAGGGATTGAACCCAGGGTGCTCTGCCACTGAGCTACACCTCCAGCTCTTTTCATCTCTTTTATTTTTTTTACTCTGAGACAGGGTCTTGCTAAGTTACCCAGGCTGGCCTCAAACTCATGATTCTCCTGCCTCAGCCTTCGGAGTTTTGGGGATTACAGATACGCACCACCATGCCTGACTTTATTGGCCATCTGTATAGCTTCTTTGAAGAAATGTGTATTCAGATCATTGCCCATTTTCTAATCAGGTTATAATAAAAACATGTTTTTATTATTGGTTGTAAGAGTTCTTACATATTCAGAAAACAAGTCCCTTTCCAGATATATAATTTGCAAATATGTTCTCCCATTCTGTGAGTTGTCTTTTCACTTGCTTCATGATATCATTTGAAGCATGAAAGTTTTTAATTCTGACATCTTTTTCATAAATTCTCTCCTACAAATCATTAGTAGAGGAGTCAGCAAGTCGTGTGTGTGTGTGTGTGTGTGTGTGTGTGTGTGTGGTCCTGGGGGTTGAATCCAGGCGCATTCTACCTCTGAGCTATACACCCTAGCCCTTTTTATTTTTTATTTTGAAACAAGGTCTTGCTAAGTTGCTGAGGACCTTGCTAAATTGGTGAGGCTGACCTTGAACCCGCCATCCTCCTGTCTTAGTCTCCCAGGTACTGGGATTACAGGTGTGTGCCACCATACTAGCTATGCAAGTCTATTTTTGTTTTTTTTTTTTTTTTTTGCGGTACTGGGGATTGAACTCAGGGGCATTCTACCTCCAAGCTATACCCCCAGCCCTATTTTTTTATTCTTTATTTTGAAACCGAGTCTCACTAAGTTGCGGAGTGCCTCACTAGGTAGCTGAGGCTGGCCGCGAACCCGGATCCTCCGGTCTCAGCCTCCCGAATGCTGGGATTACAAGC
>PVLC010026920.1:0-22152 GCA_004027655.1 Graphiurus murinus
TCACTAAGTAGCTGAGGCTAGCCACAAACCTGTATCCTCTCATTTTAGCCTCCCAAGTACTGGGATTACAAGCGTGGGCCACCACGTCTGGGTAATTTCAAAGTATACTTCTAAAACTCAGATTCATTCTCATTTATTTCTTCCTCCTCTTCCTCCTCCTCCTCCTCCTCCTCCTCCTCCTCCTTCTTCTTCTTCTTCTTCTTCTTCTCTCTCTCTCTCTCTCTCTCTCTCTCTCTCTCTCTCTCTCTCTCTCTCTCATGTTCCTGAAGTTCCTGAATTTTCCTTCCTGTCTCTTAATTCAAAGACAAATAAAGTATTTAAGAAACTCACCATTCACAGAATTAGTGTTCGGTTCACAACACTGAAAACTCTTACAACCTAATTGCTATTAGAACAAAGAACAGCCCACTTTGATTCATTAAATATATATAACTCATGTGGTTAGGAATTTACATGAGGCTGATGTCCTTTGACCGAAAAGCCTACATAAAAGGGTAGGGAGAGTCTCTCTTTAAGTTTATTGATTTTGAGTTATATTTTGCATTGGGATGGGGCAATAACTCCACAAACAAGAAATGACTAAGTTTCCCTAAACAGATGAGAGCAAATACAGCCATTGAAAGAATTGACTCCCATCTCCTCTTAAACTTAAAGAGAGGACAGTGTGTTCTAACCCGAAATGTGATCTTTCCTAACTTGCTAACAAATGGTCATTTCAGGCCCTAAGATATTTGTTCAGTCTTCAGTGCAATGGACTCAGTGTCTCATGTATTCCTTAACCAGGAGATTCAATGACCTACTTTGGACCTGGAAAATGGAAAAAACTAGGGGCAGGAGAAATAATGCCTGACTCTACCATGCATTATTCAAGAGCCTATGCAGATTGAGTTTTACTTTACGAAATATATTTAGGCTTAGTATGAATCTAGATACTACTGGTTTTGAGAATTAATATTTGTTTGGGGAGTGAAGTGAGTTTTATAGGCATACATGAATATTCTATTTAATACTTACCCACTGGATGACCAAGAATTCTTAATTGCTACTTCCCTCTGGCATGGATATTAAAAAGGAATTAGTCTGAGGGCTGTATACCCACTCTGGATGCATCTACTACAGTGAGACTGCCAAGGCTCATCCAAGATTCACTCCAATCCCTGTCCCTGGATACTACTAAAAACTTCAAGTGGCCTGCTGGGTTCTATTATCAGGTGAAGGAAAGAGATAGATCTAGGGCAATATTGAGCCTCATAAAAAGTGAAAATATAATCTATCAAGTTTTCCAGAAGGACATGCTCTTTCTCACAAGAGGTAGACATGCAGTCAGGGAGCTTGAAATAGCATCCAGAAAGCATTTAAATGTCTCGGTGTCTTTTGTTGAATAAAAAGAACTCTTACACAAGACACAAAGTTAAACCCTACATCTTCTTAGGATGTGGTTGCCTTTAGTTTCCTCAAAATTTTAGTAAAGGTGCATACAGTGTGAATTTGGTAGAGTGAAGAACCAAGGAGCAGAACAGAACAAGGAAGAGTGGTCCTGACTCATCACCCTTCTGCCAATACTGACATCAAGGGAGAAGGCCTTCTTTAGAGGCCTGAGGTCCAAAAGTCCAAAGTAGGCATATGGTGGATCACAGTGGAACTGGGACCAATAAGATAGAACTAGCCTTGAAGAAGCAAAAACAGCAGATAGCTCAAGAGCTGACATGAACTTGCTCCTATTTTCCCAAATACATATGAAGAAAGCCAGAATTAAGGCCAAAAATGACATACAGAGTTGCAGAAGCTTTAAGTGTTGGGAAGATTTAGGTTGGGGACCTTGATGTAGAAGGTTTTGTACCACCTACGAGATAGCAAATGAAATTTCTGCCCTAGCTTCTTAATATGCATTCTAAGATCATATTTGTACAGAAGTACCACAAAATAGAACCAGTCCTTTGAGAATACAGAGAAGGAATTGCCAGTTTACTAATGAAATATTAAGCTATCTTTATTATAGATTTCTTGAGGGCTGATTAAATGATTTCATGCAGGTGTTGTGAAAAAACAAGAATAACAGGGAAAAAATGATTTTACCAGGGCAAGAATTGTAAGCTAAACACTTATATTAAGCTTGAGAAATTGCCAACAGTTATAACCTTATTTAATTTGCAGACCACATCTAAGTTGGGAAGATGTGATTGCAAAACCTATAAAAGCTTTGGGTTTTTTCCCCATCCTGGTCTAGTATAAAACAGCAGGAATAACATTTTCCCCACCCACAGCTTAAGTTTCATAATGGAGTTATGAATTATGCTGCAATGACCACAAGCTATAATCAAACAGACCCCTAGACTTGCCCTTCTGTACTTATTTAAAGACCAACTCCAATAACAAATGAATTTAACATAGGAAATTGTTCTCGAAGCTTGAGTTCAGCTACCTTTTTAGTAAGCTATTTAAAATTAATGATATGGTCTGAATAAGTCTTGAATCCTCTGAGGACAAATCTACCCTATCATTACAAACATAGCAAAAGGCTTTGGGGGGAAAAAAACCTATTCCATTAAGGGATAATGTGAATCCCACAATAAGAAAAACAAAGGAAACGGACTGCAGGCACTGCCATCAGAAGAATCCAGCCAGGGCTCCAGGGGAAGGTTGATGTTGACAACATACCACTGTGTCAGATCACCTATCTGCCACATCTATTCTGCATACCTGAGTGTCCGAGGGAATGGAAATAGTGACCCAACCTCATTTTGTACACACAAGTTTAATGAAGCCATGCTCAAAAGCAGCTTCTCACTTCTCAAAAAAACAAAGCAACAAAGAGTTAGAGGTGCTAGGTAGGTATCATCATTCCCAGAGAAGGTTAGCAAACTGCCAGCATTTTTTTTTAATGTTGAGAAAATATAGGGAAAAAGAAGATCTGGGATGAATTTTGTATAAGATTATCATGAAATCATAAAATAAGTGATCTCTAATATCTGAAAGCACCTAAGGCAAAGATGTCTAGTAGCTCACTATAATATGTTTCTTCTTCCTGAATATATACCTTACTATATTTCCCAGCCTTCCATGAGTTGGGTACAGAAGTCTTTGGAGTTCTAATAAATAAAATATGGACAGATATGGTATATACTACTTCCAAGTCTGTCCCACACAAACCCCCCAAACATGCTTCATGCTCTTTTCTCTTCCATCAGCTACATACAGTGGATGAGGAAGCCTATTCTAGATCTTTGCTTCAAAGTCTGGCCCATAAACCAGCAAGAAGCACTGGCCTCACCTGGTGCTTATTAAAAATGCAAAATTTTAGATCTTATCTAGAATCTGGAAACAGAATCTGCTTCTTTTTTTGGTCCTGGGGATTGAATACAGAGGTGCTCTACCACTAAGCTACTCAGCCTTTTTTATGTTAAGGCAGGGTCTCCCTCAGTTGGCCAGGCTGGCCTCAAACTTGGAACCATCCTGCTTCAGCGTCCTGGGTAGCTGGGATTACAGGCATGCACCACAGGCCTACCCAGGAACTTCATTCTAACTAGCTCCCCAGTTGATTTGTGTGGGCATTACAATTTGAGAAGCACTGGTCTAGACTGGAGGTGAGACACTAAAGGATCATGAATCCCTTAACTCTCACATGGAGGAAAGACACCAGCGGACCAGAAGCATCTGCCTCAGGTTCATGGAAGACCTGCAAATAAGCTACGTATGAGACATTATAATTTTTGCTTCTATTTGTTAACACAGATGAGCATACTCATAAATAAAACTAAACATATCTATTCCTAAACCATCTTGAGCCTCAACTCTGTAATTCTGGAATCTGGCATATCCGCAGCACCCTTAGCAGCAGATGGAACTAACCAAGAGCCTTTCTTACAACAAATCTCTTCCTGGCCCCACATTAAGAGGTTTCTTAATACTTGTAGATGAATCCTATAAAATAAAGATGGGATTTTTTTCCCATTCTCTGTCTATTTCCAGGTCAAGCTTCCCTTCTCCCCATTATGCTATGATGTTATCAATCTCTTTTTAAAAGGGCCAGCGTCAGTTTCAACATCCCTGCTTGCTCTGAGCATCTATCATTTTAAAAATGAAATCATTCTTCACGGCATATTATGAGCCTTTTTTGTCAGGTAGTTAACTAAACTGGCACCAGTTAACTGTGATCTAAACTTTATATTGACAGATCTGGCAACAGACTGACATTCCTCGCGCTAATTTTGGCTGCCCAATCTGAAAAAAAAAAAATATGTCTGAAATATAATTTATCTTAAGCTGACAGCAGTCTTCAGCGGGGTGCCAGCCACTGACAGAGTGGAAGAGGACCCGGCAAAAAAATCCTAGCCGAATATGCTTTCAAGGCAGGAAGAAAGAATTTAGAGCCCTGTTCCTCAAAGTCATAATTTAATTTAACAACCAAGGCTGGGAAGAAAACAAATGTTTCTTACTAAGCCCCGCCATCAACAATCTATTTTTCTCCAATACCACATTTGTCTTACCTTGTAAGGCCCAGGATAACCATCCCTACATCTTGCAATAATGCCTGGCCCACAACCAACTATTCCAGTGGCTCAGTAGAGCCTCTCAAATGCAATTATAGGAAAAGATCGAATAAACTAAAGATTAGAAACAGAAATGTGAGCACCACTAACTGCTTTTCTTTGGGGCTGATATGAAAGCCAGAAACTAGCCAGCTGAAGGAATAATGACACAGTAGGGAAAGGCAAAATGGGAGAGATCCATCAACATGATCGTGGCTTATAAAATGACAGTATCGGGGTAGTGGCAGAATCATTTGACCATTAGACACTAAATTGTTATCTCTCTCTTTTTTCAATGAAAATGAGATGCAGAAATATTTTCAGACATTAACAGCAAGCTGTCTGGAATGTTATTAATATTTCTTAGGCCCATCACACTAACAACCCCAACCTTGTGTTTTTAGATTATGCAAACATTATTTGAAAATACATTAATATGTAGCTGTTCAACGTCATCTTTTACTTTTGCTACAATTTAGCATAAGGTGTATATCTGTGTGTATAAATACAAATAGTGGGCAATGTAAAATAGCCCTGGATTCCATCTTTAAATCCTTGACTGGTGTTTATGGTAATAAAGAGGTAGTGGGGAGGGGAACATACACTACATAGAAGCTAAAATTATTTCCTAAATCCATCAAGCCAGAGTGAGTAAAGTTCTCCTGGGGAGATGCTATTCACTCAAATTGGCTAAATAGGACCCAATGGTGCTATTAAGTGCATACCAAGTGATCATTCACCAAAAGGTAACCACTGGTGATTAAAAAAAAAAGAAAGCTACAGTCTCTTTATCTCTATTTATGCTTTTGTTGTTCTTGTTGTTGGCAGTCAAGATGTAAATATAGAAATGTACACACATAAGAGATAAACCAGAGCAGGCTCCATGGCCGCAGGCCACTGGCTCTGTGTTCTCTTCCCTCTCTCCCCCCCAACTCACTTTACTCATTGCTCCATGACACCTGCCCATCTCCTGGTGTCCCTAAGAATCGGCTAAGGCTCCTTCTTAACCTTTCCTCCCAGGCAGTCCCCCACCTCCACAACTGTCCTCACCTCCTTCCTCCTTTAAATCTTTTCTCCCCCTCACAGTGATAAGCCCATGCTAAGGTGCCAAAGGCTGGTATTCCTTGAGTGCCTTCAAACTAGGTAACTGCCATATGACAATGGCAGCTATATCTTGGAGTAGGAAGCCTTATTGGCCCTAAAGACAAAGGGGGGACAGCAAAACACAGACTGCCCCCTTTCTAGTCCCCAAAACTTAGCTAATTTAAGGGAACAATGAGAGCAAGCCTGGGCCAGAAAGTCCAGATGCATACTATCTTGAAGAATGCTGGCTTTCTCTAATGCACAGCGAGAACCAGGTCAAGCTCGTGTCATCCGTACGTAGAAAGCTACTCTCTTGCATGTGCACCAGCAGAGATGCTCCTTGGGATGCTGGTCATACAAGCAAACCAAGTTGATGCTGATGATGTCACTGCTTCTGCAGCCTTACACATAAAACCCTTCTCTGAGAGAGGAAACCAAGGGTTCTATGGGAAGGATACATCACTCGTCCAGCTGGCCACCACTGGACAAAACATCACGAGGGAGAGGAGGCATTGCTTGGCAAAGCACCGTGAGGACTGAGGTGCTATCGTCAGCCTGTCATCATTGAACTCTTCTTAGAGGAGTCATTGATCTCTTGCAAGGTTTTCCCCAAGAATCATATGTCCCCCTTGCTGTCTCTGGACACTTTCTTTGCCCTGTCCACAACCTACCCCAGTGCCCGGGCACAACTGGACTGTGGACATAAAACTGACTTAGCCTTTTCAAATAGTTGATAAAGGTGGCTATTTTTTTCTGCAAGCATATAAAACTGACTTCAACACCAATAAGACCTTTACAACTTAGGAAAACACAAAAAGGAAAGGGAAGTGTTAAATAAAAATTACAGGAGGCAATTGTTTTGTACTAAGCTTTTGCCAAGCCTGGCCAATTCAAAATGGAGTCATTCACGTGCTAATGTTCCACTTCACCAAACTGAAACTAAGCTGTTTATCTAACCTTCTGAGAAATCAGGATTAGAGAGATACCACCACATTTCCTGAACAGGCCATTTTCAATTGACAATGAAGTTCCCTCTGCCTTAATCCTGATATCAAAAAGGTAACCTAAAGTAAGCTGATGTTACCCAACTCATTATTTTTCTATTGTCCTGTCTCCTTGTCCCCATCTTACGTGGAAAGTAGTTTTGAAATGGCAGATTTACTCTTTGCTCCTTGGGTTTTGCTTCCTTCAACCTTTCTCTGCCTAGAACACCATCCCATGGGAACACTTCTTCTATTTTATGGAATGAAGCATTGCCCAATTTGAGAATTGAAAATAATGCCAATTAAGATATTCAATTTGAAGGGAAGAGGAGGGGAGGAAAAGAGAACTGAATTATAGGATATTCAGCTGATATTCACCAGACAGTTGATGTGTGGGAAACAACCCATACACTGGTCACAGAAGTGTTTTGTGTGTGTGTATAGATAGAAACCATGAGTGTGTTTCATTCCATGTGTTCTGCCCCATCATTCTGTCAGATAAATAGAAGAGCTAATATCTTTATTTTGTCATAAAGCAAATTTTTCTGAGGCCTCACCCTTAGACACAAAACTTTCCCAAATAATATCTTTCCTATTCTATCTAAACTACATGATTGCTTTCTCCCATCTCCCTTACACAGAACACCTACAAATTAAGCGTGCTACCCAGGTATGATGGAACACATCTGTAATCCCAGTACTTGGGAGACTGAGACAGGAGGATCAAAGGTTCTAGGCCAGCCTCAGTAACTTAGTGAGGCCCTCTGCAACGTAATGAGACCCTGTTTCAAAATAAAATAGTAAAATAGGGCTGCGGGTGTAGCTCAGAGGCAGAATGTCCCTGGGTTCAATCCTCACTACCACCAAAAAAAAAAATTTAAAGTGTGCCCTAACCTGTCATCTGCTCTCCTCTTGACTAATGTCAACATTTTAAATTTTGTTCCATTTAAGAAAACAAAGATTCTCTGCCAGAGTGTGTTCAAGATTGAGTTTATAAGGAGGTAGAATTCTCTTTCTGAAGAAACAATGCAAACATATGGGGATGGCCCCGTGGGTGAAGTTACAGGTCATTAGCCACGTGACGCACAAGAATTCACATTGATCGTGGCCCTGTTTGACATTAATGCAAATACTCACCCTACCCCCGAGGGCTCAGGACTGAGAAAGGGCGCCATGTGACATGATAGATACTGGCAGCTTTGCACTTGGGTAGGGTGGGGGGATCAAATGAGGGGGGACAATAAATGTGGCCTGTAGGGGCTCTCATTCTCCCACTCTTGTCCTCAATTCTGTGCCATGAAAGGACCTAGAACTATGCAATACACAAAAGAAAGTGCTTTTGTTTTGTTACTGTTTTTAATCCATCACATCCAAAGAGACTGTACATTTAAGGCAGTAAAAGATCAGCTAGAGTAAGAAGGAGGGAGCACCAGGCAGCAGAAGGACAGCAGATGCAGATGTGGGAGAGAAAAGAAATGAACAAGATCATCTCTAAAGTCAGCCATATACAAAACCTTCTCTCCCCCTCTCTTACCCCCTTGCACAAGATAATGCTTAAGACAATGAGGCACCAGGGCCTGATTTCCAGGTAGTTTCTATTTCCGCACACTCTCATTGAAATGTCTGCCAGTGATTCTCATTGTTGTCTACCTACTATACCACCTCAGCCAAGCCCACAGAAGTCGTGGTTCACCAGGAATTAAAATGAGCACCTTAGGACAGGCACACTCAGGGCTTAGCAGCTCAACACACACCATCTATTTTAATCCATACAGAAACTGCTCATTAATTACCATTGTTTAAAAATATATATATTGGGGCTCAGACATATTAAGTGAGTAGCCCAAGGTGACCAACAAGTCTGAACTTGGATTTGAACTGAGACTCTCTGAGATTGGACCAACTGCTCTAGCCTGTGAACACTAGTCTCTGCTTTTATAAATCCCTACTCCTACTCCTTCTGGGGTTTCTGAAAACATGAAGCAGAAGAAGTGTGCTTGAAGAATATAATGAAAGCCTGCTCTGAGTGCTGTTGATTTACAGGACTAGAAAGTCTGCTTCAAAACTGGTAACGTCACCAGGCACAATGGGGCATGCCTGTAATCCCAGTGACTCCAGAGGCTGAGGCAGGAGGATTACAAGTTTGAGGCCAGCCTGGACAATGTAATGAAACTTAATGAGACCCTGTCTCAAAATAAAAAATTTAAAAAAGGACTGGGAATATAAGTCAGTTGTAAAGTACCCCTGGGTTCTATCCTCAGTGCAGGGGAAAAAAAAAAAAAAAAGATGAAGTCCATATGTAGTGCCTGATCCCAGCTTCAGCAGAAGGAACAAACAGAGCCACAGATAATACGAGAGCCACAGGCAACTTTGCATTTGAAAATGCATCAAGCTCCTGGGCCCTCAATGTGGAGGATTTGGGTAAAGACTGGACTCAGACCAAGTTATGGGATGCCAAACTGTATACTTTATCCATGTTCTTTATTAGTGTTCTGGGCTGGCCCAGAAGAAAGAATAGAAGTACTGATTGGATACATGGTTGGATATTTATCAAGAATGTAGTAGAGAAGATTCTAATATCAAACTAATTACATGAAATTCAGTGACTTTGGAAATGTTACCAACCCCAAGACTCCATGAGAAGAAATATGTCTTTGTATTCCTCTGTAACTTTGCATGTGTGTGTGGGGAGGTGAGAACAATAATTGTGGCAATGACAAGCATTTATGGAGCTCTAAGTGCCAGGCGCTCCTACCTCTGATACTTAGACACCATAGCCCAGCACCATGTGGGCAAAGACAGTGCCAACAGGTAGATCAAGGACAGCAACAAATTGATTTAATAGGAATTTAATCTGGATGGAGTCCAAGGGGAATTGTAATTCATTCTAGTGGTTTGTGCAAGATCCAACTTACCCTTCAATGATGCAAAGAAATGGCTAGGCAAAGGAAGTTTCCAGAGGCATCATCATTGCTAGAATTCCTGGCAATGCACACACCCACTGGCCTGCGAAAGAAAACAGAGGTGCTGTATCAAAGGTCATGCCTCTGACAAGTGGCCTGACCTGAGGAGCAGACCGAACATTTCCTAAACCCTGAGAGCCTATAGTGATGATCATTGCCACAATCACTGTAAAAACCACCAGAGTATGCAGCCAGGCAGTGGCACATGCCTATAATCCCAATACCTGGAGACTTGAGGCGAGCCTCAGCAATTTTGTAAGACCCTGTTTCAAAATACAAAATAAAAGGGCTGCAGTTATAGCTCACAGATGGAATGCTGCTGGGTCCAATCGCCAGCACCAAAAAGAAGAAAAAAAAAAAGTTATACAGCTTTCCCTGTTGTTAGATACCAGAAAGAGGAGTAAAGCCAGAGTGCCAATGAAAAAGCAGCCATTGGAGGAGAACAGGGTAAAAGGACAGTTTGCAGGTCACAGTGAAGGCATGTTACAGTTCCAGCTTCCAGTAGCACAGGGGCCAGTGAGTTGTCTACCTCGTTTGCTTTGGCTGCAGCCACAAGCTCTCCACAGCAGGAATAGTCCTTGCTCACTAGAGCTTACATGCAATGTGAGGGAGATCCTTGTGCAAAATTGGGAAGTTGGGGGGCTCTGCACACTTTCCCTTCCTTTTGGTCACCTCCTTCCCCCTATTCCTGTACAAGTTTCTACTCATCTGCTTAACAATGATTCTGACGACTTCAGATCATTTTTTCTCTCCACCATCTGAACCATAAAAGTGTGTGTACATTTGAAGATAAGGAATTTAGACAGCTTAAAACATTATATCTCCCATAATTATTTATATCTGAAGATAAATAGATTGAATTTCTCTATGCCTACTAGTACAATTGCAAACCATCAGTCAATCATAAGAAATGAAAATTTTCAAGCAATGGGCATGTCTAGTGCTTTAGCACAGATATGTGAACAACCTTGCTGAGAAAATTGTGTGAGACTACTGAAGCAGATAGGTCTAGAGGTGAGCTGTAGCGTGACCACAGGCAAAACTGGCTGCATGACTTATTCTCCTTGGCTCCCATAATACCCAAGTCTTCACTTACCCAGCGTTTTCCACATCATTTCTACTGATCCTTTTTGTTTCATTCTCCCCCTCCCCCAACTGTCAACACGTAAAAGCAGGTGTCCTCAAAGAACGCCATGTGGGTCTGCTCTTACGCCTTTCCGATCAGTCCTTGCCTTAATTCACACATTGGTTTCTTTTTGCTTCTTTGATTTAAATTAAATAATGTAAGGATTGGAGCTAAAGTACACTGGTGTTGTTTTATTACTGTAGGAAGCTGTGCTATTGTTTTGTCACAACTATGAAACAAACATCATTTTAAAGTGTGTATTCCAACAGTTTACCCCTTAGATGAAGTTTCAACTATTAGTGTGGATAGAGAAGAAATAGAAGAGGTAAAGGAAGCATATATAAGTGAGGTTTTCTTCTATTTCTTGTAGAAATTTACTAGCTCCATATGGGGCTAGAGTGCAAAGGGGAATTACTTGAGCTGTTAATAGTAGAGGTATTGATGTCTGGCATGGTGGCACACTCCTGTAATTCCAGTTTTTGGAAGCTGAGACAGGAGGACCCTAGGTTCATGGCCAGCCTCAGCATCTTAGAGAGACCCTGTTTCAAAACTTAAAAATTTAAAATAAAGTCTGGAGGTATAGCTCCAAGGTAGAAAGCCCTTGGGTTCAATCCCTAGTACAGAAAAAAAAAAAAAATAGTAGAGGTATTTGTATTGTAAAACAGCTTTATTAAGGTATACTTTACATTCTATAAACTGCATCCCTGTTAAGTGTACAATTCAACATTTTTTAGTAAACACACAGAGTTCTATATTCATTACCAAAATGTGGTTTTAGAATATTTGATTCTTCTAAAAAGATATCTCCTGTCCATTTGCAGTCAGCCCCTCCCCCATTCCTAACATCCAGCCTACTCTACTTTCCCACTCTGTAGGTTTGACTTTCTGAACATACCTTACATGCAATGTTCACAGAATCATGTAATGTGTGCTCTTTTGCACTTGGCTTCTTTCACTTAATGTGTTGAGGTTTATCCATGCCGCAGCATGCATCAGTTGCCCATTTCTTTGTGTTGCTAAATAGTATTTCCTTGTATGTGTGTGCTTCCTTTTGTTTATCCATTTGTAAATTGATGGGCATGTATATTATTTCCACTTTGTATCTACTATGAGTAATAATGCTGATGTAAGCATTCACATGCAAGTCTTTGTATAGAAATATGTTTTCATTTCTTTGGGCTAGATTCCTAGTGGTGGAATTCCTGGGTCATAGATACACACACACACACACACACACACACACACACACACACACACACATACTAAATTTAATTTTAACTTTAAAAAAAACTGTCAAGCTGTTTTCTAAAACAGCAACACCATTCTAAATTTCCACCAGGTATCTGTGAGAATTCCAGCTTCTCCACACTCTCACTAATACTTGTTATTATCTGTCTTTTTGATTATAGCCCTTCTGGTGGAAGTGAAATGATATCAACACTGTGATTTTAATTTACATTTCTCTAATGACTAAAGATTTTAGCATTTTAGATGCTTATTATAAATTTCTTTTGTTCATTAATTTTTTATATAAAATTATATATACACAATATAGAACTATTGAATTTTAGAAATATAACACCACTTCTAATTGTATAGCCTAATCCTTTTCTTTTAGAAATAAGAAATGTGAAGAGTGGAGATACAAACTGTTTTGCTCAAGGTACAAGAGCAAACTTACAGTACACTGACATGCCAACTTCCTAACTCTAAATTTAGTTGAAACAGAATTACACCACTTTCTCACCCCTCATTTGCCCGGAAGCAATTCAATTATTCTCTAATATAGTTATTGATGAAAAGAAACTAACAAATGGAAAGCCTCCCATATTGCAGCCCCCTTGGGAACAAGTACCATGTCTTCCCCCATCTTTGTGACTCCTGTCCTGCTTATCACAGTCTCTTACCCATTGTAGGTACCTAATGAATGGCTGCTAAAAGAAAAGGATTCATGAAGCCTCAATCCAATCAGAATTATATCAAAGTCAATTACAGCCCTTGATTATATTGAGTATACTCTGGATTTCATACCATTATATAGCCTTAATTTTTTTTAATACTGTGGACACCAACCATCATAGACACATTAATTCAAAGTGTTAAATCCTTTGAACTTCTACCTCTGCATTATCTGGAGTGTTTTTAAAATACATACGCCCAGACCTCACACCAGACTAATTTACTCTAAAGCCCTGAAGGTAAGGCATGAGTATCTTCATTCTTCTAATCCCTCCAGAAATTCTGATGCACCAAATGAATGAAAGAATAAATAAGTAAATAAATACCACTAAAGCACAGTTGTCATGCAACACATTTGGGGATTATTTACATGAAAGTTTTAGTAGAACAAAGACTGGTGATTTAGAAAAGATTCTAGTGCTTGGAAAACCCAATTGATGGACTACTTCATAAACTGCTAATGATACACACTGTTTCCCAGAAGGTCTTTAGAAGTTGTGGTCAATAACTCATTTTTCCAAAAATATTAGGATTATGATGGACATTATTGCAAAATGCCTTGTAGGGTTCTTTCTTCAGTCTCATAATGTTGCTAACTGCCCAGCCCTGCTCCAGTTATTTGGAACATGATAATTTACAGACAATAGTAGTTTTTATAATATATCTGCATTTGGGTTAGACTTAGGAATGCTGCAACATAATATCTAAGCATTCATCATTACAATTTATCCCCTCCAGCTACTAATTAGAAAGAAAAGCAAAAACGATTAAGGATTAATCGAAGCAAATATTCAGAGAAGATAGATAAACAATACTAGTTGAATTTCTATTTTTCAACTTGCCTCTTCTCATCCAACCTCTGGCATTAGTATTATTAATGGAGCATTATGTGATTACAAATGGACCATTTCCATGTAGAACTGTTTGAACTAGAACTTACTGCACCCTCTGACTAGAATGCCCTTCCTCCACTCTTTCTTGAGGTTAGTACCTTAACTAAAAAAAGTCTCCATCCCACCTCTGCCTCCATCCACTCTCTTGTATGTTTAATTTTCTTCAAGCATGCAGTTGATTGAATTTCCAGTGATGGATACAAAAATATTTCCCATCCACCTGCTCTTCTACAGTGTGACTTTGCCACACCACATTAAGAGGGAGTGTCCATTTCTTAACACCATCTTAAATTTAGGTGGGCATTGAAAGTCATTTGATCAATAGAATACACCAAAAACTGCATACTATTCTGCCAATTTTTGTTTTGTGATATTTGAAAACCAGACACCATCACATACTGCAAAAAGTATGAGCCATCAAACAACAATTACACAAGAAATCTAAGTAACTTGGAAGGGCCCTGGAGGTTGAGATCTTGAGAAAGAGCGACCAACACCACCAAGACACTAGAGGTAGGAGTGTGGTAGCCAACTTGGAAGTAGATGTCCCATTCCTGCTGGCCAAGTCTATGCCACATGAATCAGTTACCACCCAGCCAAATCCTCCTCACATTCCTGACCCGAAAAATCAAGAGCCAGATTAAGTGGTTATTTCAAGTGGCCTATTATATAGTAATAGGTAACTGGAACAAAATATTTAGCAGTGCTTTAAATTATTAATTTTTATGTTGTTTACCTATTTATGTGTCTTTCCCCACTGGAATGAAAGTCTCAATCAGGCATGACCTTTTTTGTCTCGTTCACCACTGTGTGCAGAGTGGGAAAATAAAGTAGGTGTTCATGGAATATTAGTTAGATGATTATTGAATGCATTTTTCTCAGTGTAGACTCTGAAAACAACTAATGATAGACTCTGGTTGACAGCAACACATTACAGTACTGTGCATTTTGCCAGTTTGTCTTTCATATTTATTGGGGGCATTCATCTTCATGAGGGAATATGTGTCATGCAAAGTCCAGAAAACATATGGACAAATGTAGCATCATCACATTGATCAACTGCAATTTTCAAAAGCAGAGCCAAGAGAAACATTTCATCCAGCATCCCTAGCATTTAATTTTCAGTATAACTCCTGAGCTCCCATCAGGGCCATCAAGTAAAGAAACCAATATTTCCTCTCTGGTCACAGCAATAGCTGACGTGAGGACATACAAAGGAAACGAGGAAGTTAATGTATTACCTGGAGAGGGAGCATGGCTTTCAAGGACAAAGAAGGTGCTATATTAGAAATATCAGGAAGAGCGTGAGTCCACAGTGTTTTATGCTTTCAAGGGCCTCAAGGTTCTTTTCTGATTCAGGACTTGATTTCTCCAGCACAATATAATTTTCTCCATTGACAAAATGATATTGAAGCCTAATCATCCCCTCCTTTTTTACGCAAGAAAAACCTTGAAAAATCCAGTGCTTTGTATCTGCTAGCTCATTAAGTGTTTAAAGCCATCCATAAGGTTTACAAACTTACAATTGGAATTCTTTTTTAAAAATATATTTTGTGCATAAAATATGCTTCTCAAACTGTTTCTAAAAGTATCGTAACAGTAATAGACTTAGTTTATCCACTCTTTTTGTACTATTTTTAAATAGTTTAGAACATTAAATAGCAAGGATACTATCACTTTGCCAAGGAAGTAAAATCTGTTTCCTCCCAAATATCAGGAGTTCATTTCCCCCAGCTTGGGATGGCAAGCAATTACAGACCAAGAGATAAGCTGTTCATGCTCTACACAGATGTCATGGATAGATGAATGTGCATGTCTTGTATAAAGCCATTAGCCCTGGAAAAAAAGATTGATAATAGCAATGAGAATGTTAGTAAGCAGTGTTTGCCCTTCACTGTTTTGTATGAGGTTTTCATCATGCTTCTCCCTCCCTCACAGAGCAGTGTGAATGCATTAGGCAGTCAGTGATTTTGTCGAGGATTTTTCAGGTTTCCTTTATATAGCTGCTACTCATCTACTCTCATAATTCTCTGTAAAACTGTAGCATTCCAATATAAGATTTAGTCTCTAAAGTTGTACAGGATGCCCACTAATGGAAATTCATATTGCTATTATGTTAAAATGTCCTTACCCAGTGTTTTATCTATATTCATGAATGTATTTAGCTCAATGGCTTAGTTTTAAAACACCCCATTCTCCACGCAGGGTGCAAATCATTATATGTGTTAAATCAATCAAATTGCAACCTCTGCCAATACCAGCATGTTACCAGCCCTCCTACTATACACCCACCGTCACTAACATCAGCAGCCTAAACAATTCTCCCTGGTTCTCAGCTGGAGCATGCAAAGAAAGATTCTCATGGTTGGTGCCAACATAGATTGAAACTTAAAAAGTAAAATACCCGAACTGATTATATTGCAGTAAGATGGTTAGGTCATTAGCAAGAAATCTGACATTCACCTTGGTCATTTTTGAAAAGTACTCTTTTATCCATTGAAAGTATTAGCATGATACAGTAGTTATTGTATTAGTTCAGGCTGCTATAACAAAACACCAGAGACTGGATGTCTTAAAGAACAGGGATTTATTTCTCAGTTTTGGAGGCTAAGTCCAAGGCAAGGTACTGGCTGATTCAGTACCATATAAGGGTTCTCTTCCTGGCTTGCAGACAGCCACCCTCCATTGTCTCCTCAAATAGTAGAAAAAGAGGGGAGGGGAGGGGAGGAGAGAGAGAAGGAGAGAAGGGGGGAAGGGGGGAAGGGGAGAGAGGAGAAGGGAGAGGGGAGAAGGGAGAGGGGAAAGGGAAGAGGGGAGAGAGAGAGAACCTAGAATCTCTCTGTTGTCTCTTCATAGAAGGACACTGCCATCATGAGAGCATGTACCACATGATCTCATCTAAACCGAATAATTTCCCCCAAAGGCACCACCTCTAAATAACATCACAATGGGGGTTAGGGCTTCAACATTTGAACAAAGGGGATTAGATTTCAGTCCATTGCAGCTATTAAGACCATGATGAAAATACAGAAACAAAGCAAGACTAAGAGATCATTATAGGCTCTGGTCAGTAGTGGTCCCATTATTTGTAATAGTTCCTGAGCCTAACCACAGGATAGATGGTTCTGTCTATAGGCTTGCTCCCCTTGGGAACAGAATCTGACATCTACATTTCTATAAAAATGAGAGACCAAGCTTGGCAGGGCATGGTGACATGTTCCTATAGTACCAGCTACTCTGTAGGCTAAGGCAAGATCACTTGTGCCCAGGAGTTTGAGCCCAGCCTGAGCAACATAGCCAGACCCTGTGTCAAAATGAAAGAAAGACCACTTTTCAGGTTATATCTAGAAGTTACAGAAGTTCTACCAAGAGGAACAAAGTTTAAATTGCCTCTTCCCCTTCCACAAAGGGGCTAATTATAAGAGTTGGCTATCCAGGTAAACAGTGTGCTGTGAGTAAAACAACAGTGAGCTGCAGAAAGGAGACAGAAGTAGCTTCCAAGGCAGATTAACACAGGAGGGATTTTATAGGCGGCATTGCAGGGAGACAGAGACTCCTGATTTGAGAACACAATATTTGCAGTTTAAACATAGAAGAGAAGAACATTAATTAATACCTTGTGGGGAACTGATATATCCATCCCAAAATATGAAAGATGAATGGATTGAAAGCATTTCAGAAGAAGAGGGTGAAATGTTCCCTGCCTTCCATTGACCTAAGAGAAGGACCCAGATTTATAGAGTTTTAACTATCTAAGCCTAGAGATGGACCAGAAAAATCTACATTAACAAGTTTTACCCAAGAGCTTTTATCTGCCCTTTATTTGCCTTTCCACAATCTGCTGCCCCTAGAGATTCAAAGAACTTTTTCTTTGTCTTGCCACATCTCTAAAATTTTACTGTTCTTTGTTGAAGATGCTATGTAACCTGGAATTTGAAACCACCCCTTTGAGAATTACTTGTCCCCCAGCTATCTCCATGTACATATGAAATATACATGTTAATAAACTTCTGGTTTTTTTCTTGTTAATCTGTCCTTTATTACAGTGGTTCAGTCCAACTAAGAACTTGTGAGAGTTAAAGGAAAGATCATTTTTTTCTAGAATCCCTAGAATTTAAGAAAACCAGACTAGTGAACAGAAGTTAGTCCCTAAACTATACCTGAATATTTTGTCTTACCATTTTCTTCTAATAAAGCATTGGAAATTATTGTCACACTTCCATTTTTATCATTCAAAGCTTATATAGTATAATAGCATATGTCTCTCATTCCATAAAATGGTTTCTTTAATTCTCAACCAGTCCTTTTTATTATGTTCATAAAGTCTTGAGATTTTAAAAGCTTCTGGATATCAGATGCATAAAATAAGAAGACTAGATAAATAACGTCTGTCTGTCTGCCTGTCTGTTTTGTAGTACTGGGGATTGGACCCTAGGGTACTCCACCACTCAGCTACATCCCATCTTTTTATTTTTTATTTATTTATTTATTTATTTATTTTGCGGTACTGGGGATTGAACTCAGGGGTGTTCTACCTCCGAGCTATACCCCCAGCCCTATTTTGTATTCTTTATTTTGAAACCAGGTCTCACTAAGTTACAGAGTGCCTCACTAGGTAGCTGAGGCTGGCCACAAACCCAGATCCTCTGGTCTCAGCCTCCCGAATGCTGGGATTACAAGCGTGCGCCACCACGCCTGGCTTTTATTTTTTATTTTGAGACAGTATCTCTCTAAGTTGCAGAGACTGGCCTCAAACTTGTGTGCTACTGTGCCCAGCAATAAATGTTTTACAGATTGCTGTCCTTACAAGAAGTATTTATATCTACCAAGAATTTGCTACATCTCACTTGCAATAGTGACACTGGTTTATGAGTCATTGGTGCCAGTTTAGCCCATACAAATTTATAAAAGAATGAAGATCATGGCTTGCAAATTATTGTCTACTCCCCTCTCAATGTACCAGTCCAATTCAAACACTATCCATCTACCCATTGGATGCACAAAGAGACGGATGCCACCTAGTGTCAGATAGTCTTAAATGCACCCATCTATACTCTAGTTCCATGTTATGATTATCCAGATACAGGCGTGTCAAAAGGTTCTGGGATATATTATATGCAAAGGACCCTCAACACATTCTGGTGTGAATTTTTTCATTAAATAAATACATTATGTTGAACAAGACTTCCATTTGTCTTGAATTAGTTGTTTTCCATGACCCATTATAAGTAGTAGACTCTGATTTCAGTTCTGACTAATGCAAAGCCATCTCTGGAAATCTACCTTTTATACATTGAAATCTTGATATAGAATAGAACCAAATCCCAGAAATATAAACAATGTTTGGGGGCCAACCTGTGACTTCCCTTGACTCCACTCTATAACATAGAATGTTCTCTGCATTAATGCAGCACAGATATTGATTTGAGATCCAAGTGCTCATTAAATGACACTAAGCAATGATTTATCAGGCATAGCAAGGAAGAAAACAAGTAAAGTCAAGGTGGCCATAACTTCTAGTTTTCAAAAGATCTCTAAAAACTCACTCTAAAAAGCGTGATAGCTGCTTAGATCTGACTGTCAAATAGTTGAAATACTTAAGAAAAATATGTTCCAGTCTTATGTACTAAAGGGTTCTATGAAAATTCTTTTTAACTAGATTACATGACAATTAAAATTTCTCATGCACCTACCCCAAAAATGAATGTAAAGCATAGCAAAATATGATGTTCTAAAAGATTTTTCTATTGATTTGGTCTGCTTGAATAGACACTGCTCCTTAGTATATAATATTTGGATGAATGGTTTATGGGATTCTAACCTTAAAAAATATGAACACATTCATCCTATGTGCACCAGCTCCACAAAATGAGATTAATCTTTTGTATAATAATGTGGAAAATCGCTAGGTGTGGTAGCGCACACCTGTGATACCAGTATTTGATAGGTTGAGACAGGAGGATCACAGGTTGAAAGCCAGCCTCAGCAATTTAGTGAGACTCTCAACAACCTAATGAGACCCTGTTTCAAAAAAAAAAATGAAAATGGCTTAGAGTGTAGATCAAAGGTAGAATACCCCTGGGTTTAATTCTTAGTACCAAATGGTAATAATAATAATAATAATAATAATAATAATAAATACAATAATAATAATAATGTAGTCAATCTATAACAACATAAAGGACACTTTATGTTTTGGGCATTGTGTTTCTCTTCCAGTGCTTCCTCATCTGGAAATAATTCCTAGTAAGTTAAACAACTCAAGACAAGTCCTCCTACCTGACCACAAGTCAAGCTTATCTTGATGTAGGTTGAGCTTCTCTGCCTGCCAGTTCCATCCTACATGTCAATTAAGGAAAGATGCTTATGATGACCTTTTTCATCCTTATCTATTTAGTGGGAAAGCCAATCTCTCAAGATAATGCAGCAGGTCTTGTCATCTTTGAAGACATAAGAGCTGCTAAGCGGTCACCTCTCCCTGCCTCCTGGCTTGAATTCTCCTGGTATCAATCATCAACTTTTCTTCAAGATCATGCTACGGACTCAGCTCGCCATGTTACTCAATCCTTAATCCCATATAAGATCAATTATGTCTCTAACAATGAGAGATGTTTTCATCTCGTTGGAATGAACTTGATGGCAGAGGAGTCAGTCTTCCTGATAGGGTACCTTTCTTCAATTTTCTGTGTCTCTTCCTAAAGGCTAGAGTCTGTGGGCTCTGACAGATTTGTCAATTCTTTCTTGAACACTAGAATCTACACAATAAATCTCTTTATTTTCTAGAAGCCAATTATTAGGTTACTCTTCTTTTTTGCATGTGCGCACTTGTGTGTGTGTGTGTGTGTGTGTGTGTGTGTGTGTGTGAGCATTCTACCTCTGAGATATACCCTACACTCCCATTTATCTTTTATTTTTTATTTTTTGAAACAGGATCTTTTAAGTTGGGGAGTTCTTCAAGCTAAATATTGTTTTTGCTTTTCCTTGCCTGTTATATTTTCTCTACTTTCCTTTAGGTCTTCTCAAGGCCTGTCATTGTATAGTGTACATTGTGAAACCAGATCATTTGGGCACAAACTAAAAATAAGATAAATTTGTCACTCCCAAATGTGTCATTTCTGCATAGCAACACCATCAGTCTTTCTCTGTGAGCCACAGCAGAAATTTGCCAATATCAGGTAAGCTTATAATCCATTGTGCGTTTTGTTTTCCATGCTATGCTTAGTCCTTTCTCTTCCTATAAAGTGGAATGTTTTCTGTATCACACAGCACAGACATAGATTTGTGCTTGGACTATTGTCCTATTACATGTTAGAAATGTCACAATCATTCTTATGTCTTCCTTGTCAATATGAGTAGGGAGTAGCTGGCAACTTATCAGAGACCTGGGGCATTATCAAGGACATAGTGTGGGAGAAATAACCCTTTCAGATGTAACTATTTGTGATTTTTAACTTGAATCATCTAAAAGGTGATTTTGTTAGAAGGGCTACAGGGAAGATCTTGTAATCATTTGTATAGAGAATATATCATCAATTTGATTTTCCCTTTCAAATAGGCTAAGCAAGGCAACATATTATTATCCACATTTTACAAATGCAAGAACTGAGGCATGGATCAGTTGATGATTTGCCTATTGTGGCATTACTAGTAGAAACAAAAATCACCGTAGAAACACAGTCTTTCAGATTCTCTCTCTGGTAATCATTTTTGTACATCATAGCTTTCATTGTTCAGGGGAAACTCTAAGGGATTCTGGGAGCCCATCTGGAGACTTGTCACAGATCAAAAGGAAGGCAAATGGCCAGGGCTTCATACCCCAGCCCTGTTTCTATCAGGACAGGTCTATGTGTATCTAGTTTATTGGTTAAGTTTCTGTTCACTCTTTAATTTAAAAGATTTTTGCTTAAAAATATATACATTGTTAGAATTTCCAAAACCATACAAGAAAAGAACATGAAGATAGTAGAGACCATGAAGGATTGGTAGATCCAAAGAAGGAGAAACCAGCTAAGACATGAGGGAATTGGGGATCATTAATGTACAGTCATCTCCAGGTGGCATTTCTGTCTAATAGCAGCCCTGCTCCTAGAAAGGTAGACACTCCTCAAAGAATAATAAAGGTGCAACAGGCATTGTTTCTACTCTTACTGAATGTAAATTCTGTCAAGAAAATGAGACTGCCATATACAAAAATACACAGGCACATGTGACACAATCATAGTAACACATATGGGATAATAGTGGTTTAGAAAGCTCTCGTGGTGTTAGGATGCTACAAAACCTCATCCACCTGGTCACTCTGACATTGTCTTCCATTCCTCTTCAGGGCCCAAACTTCCCATAAGCCCTTATTTTAGGAGGGAAAAATATGGAAGAAAACACTCTGGTAAAAAAGACCACAAGGAAGTGTGTGTGTAACCTCTCTCTACAAAAGGATGTAGCAATTTAAATGAGGCTTGTATCAAGGAAAAGGCAAAGGTTGAAGAAAAAGAAAGGAATTGCTAATGGTCCAAGTGGATCCTTGGTGAAGGGGGTAGTTTGGAAAATATCTCTTTGTGATATTTCCTGTGTGCCCACATGGACATATGTACATCATTTAGCCTACAATGACCACAC
>PVLC010026921.1:0-22352 GCA_004027655.1 Graphiurus murinus
CTTCTGTGATGTTTAGGGTCAGCACAGATAAGTTACCAATGGTAATTAGTGCCTGCAGGGCTTCTCGCACTGAATAGGAAACCAAGCAGTACAGCCTCCTTCCACTCTGCCTTAGGCGGTGGAAGGGTCCCTTTCTGCACAAGTGTCGGGAGCTGGTGGGAAGTGGGGAGGTTTTCTTAAATGATTTGCACAATGAGCCTGAAAGAAGAAAGTACCCAAGTGTCAGGGAAGAACTTGAGATATCTTGGCCACCCCTCTTGCTGACTCAAACCACGAGACCGCACTTGTCTTTCTGGGTTGATAAACATCGCTTGGGAGGCCTGGGCTTTGCTGAAGCACTCCAGGGAGGAATGGCTGGCACGGCCCAATACAGTAGAGTGTGAAGGCATGCCAGGATGCCAGCCCACACGGGTTGTCCAGAAATATCTGAAGCTTTCTCTCCCAGGCCTGTCGGCCATTTTTTACTCAGAGGCCGCGCTGCCTACCGGAGATGGATCACGTCACTTCTATAAAGAAGTTCCAGAAACAAAAGGTGTTGTAACTCCTTTTGTTGGGGAATTTCATCATTTCTGATTTAAATTAGAGAATTTAAACTTGATGTAAGCAAGCATTGGGCAGGGGACAGTATGTTAGATTAATAATGACGTTAATAAAAGACAGCACATAGTCCCTAAAGCAATTTTGCAAACATTGTGTCATTTGACCAATTACTAATTTATGTCAGGAATTTCTTTTTCTGTTCTCTAATTGGGGAAAACGAAACATGGAAGAGGAAAGGCCTGCCTGGGGTCATGGAGCAGGAAAATAGCCCTCCAGCTTCCAATGGGGGGGACTTGTTCTGCACCTATATCTGGGGAACTGGTTCTCAGAAGTGCAAGGGCTCTGGGTCGTGTGTGAGCATGCATGACTTTCTAGGGGAGATCCTATTCCTCTGGGGAGTGTAGGCCTTTCCTCCTGTCCCCCGGGGTTGCTGAGAGGTATAGCTGAGATCGTCCTAATGCTGTGGGCATTTGGTAGTTTAATCTTTTTTTTTTTTTTTTTTTTGTGGTACTGGGGATTGAACTCAGAGACATTCTACTTCTGAGCTATACCCCCAGCCCTATTTTTTATTCTTTATTTTGAAACCGAGTCTCACTAAGTTGCGGAGGGCCTCACTAGGTAGCTGAGGCTGGCCGCGAACCCGGATCCTCTGGTCTCAGCCTCCCGAATGCTGGGATTACAAGCGTGCGCCACCGCGCCCGGCTCTAGTTTAATCTTTTAAAGGATGACTTTTTGGGGGGAGTGGTGGTGGATTGAGCCCAAAGCGCTCTATAATTGAGTTACTGCCCCAGCTCTTTTTATACTTTATTTTGAAATAGGGTCTTCTTATAAAGTTGCTGAGGCTGGCCTCGAACTTGTGATCCTCCTGTCTTAGCCTCCCATGTACTGGGCTTACAGGCATGTACCACTGGGTCAGTTTAAAAAATGCTTCTTGTTGATAAGTGATCTGTGATCATTTCTGTCTGAAGCCCACTTGCTGGATCAGCAACTGACCTGTGAGCCTACTGAGTAAGGCTTCCCCCAAGCAGGGTAGGAACAAACCGAGAAAGGGGCCGAGGAATCCTGACATGGGGCTGCTTGAGCTATCCAGGAGGTTACGCAGAAAACCAAACGAGGGAAGAAGGACCTCAAACAGCTGATGTCACGTGATCCTTTGGGTAAAACTAATTTTCTTTCTTTCTCTTTTTTTCTTTCTTCCTCCTCCTCCTCTTCATCATCATCATCTTCTTTTTTTTTTTTGTGGTACTGGGGATTGAACCCCAGGAACATTCTACCACTGAGCTACACTCCCAGTCTGATTTTATTTCATGTTGAAACAGAGTCTTGCTAGGTTGCTGAGGCTGGTCTAGAACCTGCAATCCTCCTATCTCAGCCTCCCAAGTACAGGGATTATAAACATGTACCACCATGCTCAGCTCTATTTCTTTTTCCCTTTCCAAATTGTGGTATCAGTGCGTGGGGGGTCTGGCCTCAAGAGGACTTGGCAGGGGGGTTCAGGAGAATTGCCCAATCCTCTCCTCCTCACCAGCCCACTGCAGAACAACACAGAGGATGAAATCAGTGTTCGAAGGTGTTGAGCTCCCGGAGCGCTAAGCGCTGGCATCGCCCACCGTCTCCATGTGCAGCCTGAGTCAAAACCCTTTGGCCCGGCTTCTTTTGATCTAATTGAGCTTCAGGTTCCTGTGCCAAGGCCCATCAACACCTGGAGAACCGTGGAATACTCTCATGACTCCCAGCTCTCAAAATACCACCCCGCCCGGACTCAGTCACCCCAGAAAGTGGCCCAAACAGGGGCCAGGAAGAAGACTTAGAAGAGTCAGCAGTGTCTCAGGAAGGAGAAGGTGAGCGTAAGCGTACGGGCCCTGGTTGACAGCTGAACGAGGACTGGAAGGGCCGTTTCATTGCTTCCTGTTCTCTTTCCTTCTTGTGCCTCCTACTCTCTTCCAGAGAAACAGAAATCCCACAATGAAGGAAAACGAGGCAAAAATAAGGAGCTGATCCAATGATCAGGGTCCTGTCTCCTCGTCTTCCTGCTCCTCCTCCTTCTGCTCTTCCTCCTCCTCCTTTCCCTCCTCTTCTTCTTCTCCCTTCTCCTCCTCCTCCTCAGAGCTCAGAGGAAGCAAAGCCCCCAGGGACAGTGGTGGGAGCCACACTCCTGGGGCCTGAGCTGGCCTCCCTCTGTATTCCAAGCACCCCAGGCTTCGGGATCCTGGGAAAAGCACAAGACCCATCCTGGCAGGGCCTTCCGAGGAGGGTAACAAGTGGGAGTGGCTGGGGGGTGGAAGGGGAAGCGGGAGACCAGGTGGAGGAGGAGGGGGCAGAGCGTTGATGGACTCCGTGTGTGAACCGGGGCTGAGTCACTCTCCCACCCACCAGCCGTGAGTCTAGGTTGGCACGCTGAGATCTCCCCGGCCAGTTCACTGTTTACCAACGCCCGGGGCTCCGCGCCTACCTTAGGGAACCGGAATTGTGGCTGCTGCTTTTTTTTTTTTTCACTTTTCCAGTTTTGCATTTTTAAACATGGAGTTGGCAGTTGGAAAAGCCTGGAGGGTTTTTCACAGCAATTACCCTAAACAGTTAGGTGGTGTCTATTAGTTGAGAATGTTTTTGTTTTGTTTTGTTTTTTTTCAAACTTTTTTTTTTTTTCATGAAGAATATGCCACTGTTTAAACACACCCAAAACGGCTGGACTGCTTGTTCCTTGGAAAGTGCTGAGGTCCGAAAGCTTGCTGGGAATTCTTCCCCAGGGCCCCCCACCTGGTTGCTGCAGGCGCCTAAGCAGCGCGACAGTGGCTGGGCCCAAGCTCCCGACAGACCAAGTAACCCAGAGCGTGCCCTTCTGAAGAACTAGTCTCCTTCCTCCCCCCTTCCTGTAGTCCCAAGAGGCAAGTCCTTACCCGTGCCAAGGACACAGCGCCTGCTCCACCCATCCCATTTCATCCCATCCCCGAGGCTGAAGATCTGGTCACTCACCTTGCTCTGCTTTCTGTCCAGGTAGAACTGGTGTTGGCTAATAGCCATAGCCCAGATGGACTTGATTAATGCCGGACACGCGTACCACGTGTGCACCGCGATGCCGCTGTGCCCAAAGGTCCTCCTTGTCACCGAAGCCCTGGGAAAGGGAGAAACACAGTTTCAATCTCATTTATGAGGGGAGAGGCCATTTCTCAGTCAAGAGCTTTTAGTTGAGAGGACCTAAAAACGCTGGCGTGCAGGTGACAAACGGGCTCACACGCAAACATAGCGTACAAATGTGCGTGCACTTGCACACGAGTGCGCACACACACACAGGCATCCATGGGTGCTCGTAAGGAAACTGCCTCTTCAGGGTTCAGAATTGGGCCCGTCTCTGTCTCTTCTGGGGTAAGATGGACCACTTGGGGTCCCTGGATGATTCTTTCTGATATTCAGCTCCTGGAACTGGGCCAAGACAAACCTCAGAGACAGGAAAAGCCTTCCACCAAGGTCTTTTTCAACCAGGCAAGCTGCCTATGGTGAAGATACACAATTTCTCTCCTTATCACCACAGGCCACAGCTTCTGAGAGAATCAGGACCGCCTACCTCATGCTAACTCCATGCGCCTCGCAAAGGTCTGCTTATAGACTTCAACTATATTCAGAGCAGGAGGTCATAAAGAATCAGGAGACGGAAGGCAGGGAGAAGGGAGCCAGACAATGCCCCCCATCCTCCAACGACACATGTATCAGCCTACGCGGGATATATTTGGAGGGAACAGAGAGACCCATCAGACTTTCAAAGTGAAGTCGGGAGACACTGATCTCAAGATAATTCACACAGTCCTGGGGTTTGGAAACAAAAGAGTTACATGGTCGTGTTCTAAGTGAAGTATGTTTTAGAGGATAGACAGATTAAAACTGAGAACAAATGAAACCTGAGAACATGTGTTTGAATGTACATTCGTGTGTGTGTGTGTGTGTGTGTGTGTGTGTGTGTGTGTATGTGCACCAGAAGAAAAATGTGTGCTTTCAAGATTAAGATATCTAATTTGGAAGAAGAGTATGTCCCAGGCCTTGTGAATAGTAGCATTTTTTTTTTTTTTAATGGCCAATTTCCCTAGAAGAAAACTTGAAGCTGCCCCTATCATCTTACTCTGGAGGCTAAAGATGGAACCATGGGTCCTCTTCACGCCCAGGCTTAAGGAGAAATCCAAGTCTGGTGCTTAGAAACCGAATTCTAGGTAGTTTTTTCCTCCCTTTGCTTCAAACAAAAAAGAGGGGAGAGAAAAAAAAAAAGTCCAGCGTGAAGCAGCACACAGTTGAACATAATTGCGAAGAGGTGGGGATTTGAAGAGAAACTGGAACCTCAGCTCCCAGGCTGGCTCTTGTGGCAATTGCTACCCCTGGAAGTAAGTTAGAAAGTTGTATTTTTTTTTCTCCTCAGAAAAGCTGAAGCAGAGAAGAAAAGTAAGTTGAAGTGCATATTTGTAAACGTAGTGAATTGCGGACGAGCTGCTTCTGTGTTTCAGGCAGAGTGGGTGAGGACAGGTTCAGCGACTCGTCTGCTCTGGGGGCTGGTTCCATGGGCGCACCTGTCACAGACATCCTCCAGTTCTTCTCCTGCTCCATTATACATTTATCTCCTCTGCTCGTCTCTGTCTCCCCTTCCGGGCCCTTCTCACCCCACTGCCTTCCCTACTTTGCAAAAAGCTTAGAGATGCAGTAGTGTCTGCCAGAGCTACAGAATGGCAGAAACAAAGGCAAGGATGAGTTAGGCCGTGCAGGAGGACAGGGTCTGGTGCACATCCTGCGTCCGAGGGGAAAGGACACACTTGTCCCAATCCACTGGAAAAGCACCCTGGGCCCAGGATGATGTCTCTGTTCCTGTAGTTTCTCACCAATGACATCTTCATTATGCGATTTTATCTGGCACTTTCTACACTCTGAACTTGGTTGACTCCCTTCCTGGCTGGGGGGAGGAGCTGACCCTGAACTTCGTGGCAAGGTAAGGTCAATTAGGTGAAACCTCTCTGCTCCCAATAAGCACCGGCAGGCTGTGGAGAGGCCGGGCTGCGTCAGAGTCCTGTTGGTGGCGCTGGCTCTGTCCTGAGCCAGCGGACTGAAGCAACTCCTTTTCCAGCTGAAGTCAGTGTGACCTCTACCTCTGCCTCCCTGCCCATCTCCAGGACAACACAGCCGACTCGGGGGTGCTCTTCCTGAGGGGAGACGGTGATGCCCAAGCTCATGCCGCCCCCTTTGGGCTCCTCCATGTCCTTCTGCCCACAGCAGACCCTCCTCCTTTTTGCCTCTTCACCTCAACTGAGGAACACCATCAGACGTCTTTGGACACCTGAGGGCCCACCGCAGGGTCTTAATCCTGGTTACCCCTGGAGGTTCCACTCTGACTCCCCCTCTTGGGGAACCTCCCCTGACCAACTGGGCCCTGGTGTCTGTGTTATCCAGAGTTTATGGTCGGTGCCAGTTGACACTGGATATCCTTGTGTAGCAGTAAAGGGTACGAGCTTTGGCGGTCAGGCTTCCTGGGTTCAAATCCTACCTGTGTCCTGTACTAGCTGTTTATAACCTAGAGCAGGTCACTTCATTCCTGTGCCTCAGTTTCCCACATGCAGAACAGGAATGAAGATAGGACCTATTTTCTGGGTCCCAGTGAGAATGTGATGTGTGGAGAATAGTGTCTGTACACCATAAAGCTCCCCTGGTATCAGGTCTTTTTTTTTTTTTTTCTTTTGGCCTGTCTCCCCAACTCTGCTAGAATTATTTAAAGAAGGGTCCGGTGTCAGTCTTAAGAGTCCACCCCAGCACACCTAACAGTGTCTAGACACAGATGTGTCTCAACATACATGAGATTAATTATTCTCTTTTGTTTATGAAGCTGGAAGACCATCTAATGGTGATTTTTTTTTTTTTTTTTTTGTACTGGGGATTGAACCCAAGGACATTTTACCTCTGGGCTACATCCCCAGCCCTATTTTGTTTTTTAGTTTGAAACAGAGTCTCACAAAGTTGTGGAGGGTCTCACTAAGTTGCTGAGGCTGGCCTCAAACCTGAGATCCTCCTTGTCTCAGCTTCCCAAGTACTGGGATTACAGGCATGCGCCACCACGTCTGGCTATCTAATGGTGATTTGTGAGGTGCAGACCCTTTCTTATATGACTGGACTTTCAGGAAGGGGGCGGAATTTTGTATTACATCACACAGAGAGACACACAGGCACCCGTATGCAAACACACAGGCATGCATGTGCATACACGCAGGCATGGTTAAAGGATTTGTCCAAGGTGCCTCTGAGTTAGCAGAATTCCCAACAGAGCACAAGCATGGAGAATCTGTCTCTTCCCTATGCTCAGCCCCTTAGGTTATACAATTTTTATTTATTTTTTCCTCTGCCAAGCACTGCCTTTCTGCATCTGACCCACTGTGGCAGAGTCCACTTCACTCTTATATTTATGTTTCCCCTCCTCTCATCTGCTGAGAATCTGGCCTGATAAAGTTCACCTAGAAAAATACTGGTGAGTTTTTTCTTGGTCGGATTACACTTTTAGCATCATCTCTCCCTCTTTGCCTATGTAGATAGGTTTGTGTGTGTTCCAAAGAGGAGGGACTTTGGACCATGGAACCGATCCCAGGACCCCGAGAAATGCTAGACAAGTTGTCCTGGAGCCTGCCGCTACCATCTGACCCCAATGCAGACACTGAGTAGCTCGAGAACAGTCTCCAGCTGTAGTCCCTTGGAACTGTGGGGTGGGGATAAGCTGTCACCCACATGACAGGCTGTTCTGTGCAGATTACATGGCGAGGTAAGCAGTGCATGGGTCCCCTAGAGTTATCGTGGGCTGCAGGAGCTCAGGCGACTGTACAAGCCCCAGCCCTCTCACTGGGGCAACATCTCAGCGTCCAGAGGGCATGGGGAAGCGGGGCTGCTGTCTCGTAAGCTCAGAAGCCATGTGTGACGTGGGGCTGGTGCCAACTCTTCTTCCCAAGCCCGGGGCGAGGTGACGGCAGCACCTCAAGCTCAACTTAGCTCCTCCAGAGAGTCTGATCTTTTTCCTGACTCGTCAGGGCTACCTTCTTGTCAATCTGTTTTCAGACCGATGAAAAGTGATTTGTTTTCTTAGGTGGCAGGCCTGGCGTTATGGGATTCTGCTGCTGCTTATGGGCTGCCTACAACTTTAGGTCTGCCAGCAGACAAAGAGGAGAAGCAGGGTGTAGGAGCTGCCTGGACCCCTTCCACGCCGGGCTTGCTGCATTCCAAACTGGGCCCCCATTGTCTAGCATCTGACTTAGAACGTGGGTTTTTACCCTGATGTTCTCTCTCGGGTACAGTGTGCGGTGGAGGGAAAAATGACTGTTTCTTTCACATCCACCCACAAAGCAACCACTCTAGAATGACAGTTTCCAGAATAAAACATTTGAGTACCACTGCTTGGGTGACAGATTCTTTTTGGTGTTGATTGTTCTGAGAAGGAGACCTTCTGCCTCTTTTCTAGCAAAAGCTTCCTTAAGGGACTTGGGCCACTGCCTCGTTTAACTCAGTATTTGCTATAAAGTGCCATAAAGCTTCCTTCCAAGCACCACGGTGTGTAGGATGAACAAGCACTCACGCACAGGCATGGGCGTGCACACACACACACACACACACACGCAAGCAAGTGATCTGTAGCAGGATGAGACAGTCATGGAATTGCTAATTTCACACACACACACACACACACACACACACATGCACACACGTGCACAGGCACACATATGCTGGAACTCATATTTATCAACATGTAGTACAAAACAGTGCTTTGCTGTGATTGTGAACCCTGGTCTCCACGATCCCCCAACCCCGTCCCCAGCCCCCCAAACTGCACAGAACCCATGACAGCCCCCCAGATACTAATAACATGCCATGTCCTCCCACAAGAAGATGCCTTTCCCAGCTTACCTGCGGGGGTCATGAACTTCCACGGAAAACTTCTTTTCTCTGAAATACAGGTTTTCCAGCTGTCTCCATTGGAATATCTGGGCAGAAAACAATGTGGTTTAAAGTCAGGAGTGCCGAGTTCCCAGCGACGTGCCTCTTTTGCTGCTTAACTTTCTGGACAGCTGGCAGTTTGCTTATCAAAGCTGAGACCGTGCAGTTGTTGGCGGTGCCACCTCCTCCTGGTGCTGGAAACACAACACAACACACACACACACACACACACACACACACACACACACACACACCAGCTCCCTCCCTCCGGTCCAGGCAACGTGGGTGTGGATTTTCCCTGCAGGTTCTTCAAGTGGAACAAAACAAGTTCTTTTCAAGTTGCTCCCCTTTGCTTCGCCTTTGTTGAATTCTCCAAGACAGTCCCCGGCTCCGCAGACTTTTCCCTCCAAGGACGGGGGAGGGGGAGGGGGCGCGGAGAGGCGGCGGCGAGGAGGAGGAGGAGGAGGAGAAGGAGGAGGGCGCGGGCGGGCGCAGAGCAAAGAGCGCTCAGCGGTGAGCGGGGCCTCTGCGCCTGCCGAGCCGCGGCCGAGCTGCGCTTCCTCCCCTCCAGTGCTGAAATGGGAAGGCGTTCAAATTCCCAGCCTCCCATCGGGACTGCACTTCCTGCCGCTGGTGTGCAGGAGCCCCCGACGCAGTCGGGAAGGGCGGAGGCTGCCGGGACCTTCGTCCGGGGGCCGCCACTCCAGATCACAAAGCGAGCCTGGCATGCCCATTCTTTCTGCGGCACAAAGGAAAACCAGGGTTCTGTCGCTGCAAGGACGCGGCCCCCCGAGCCAGCCCGTCCAGCAGCCGAGGGCCAGCGAACCCGTTAGCTAGGAAGCCGGCCGCGGGCTTTAGGAATGGAGTTCCTTTCACTGGGTGAAAATGAAAGTTGCAAACTCTCTGGGGAAAGGCGACAAGAGGATCGAGCCGCGCGTAAGCGTGTGCATTTATTTGGGTGGATATGGCATCCCACGTCCTTGGAAAGTGGCTTAATTTTGCCAAAAGGCAGAGCAGGAATCCCGTTCTTGTCTTTCCCTCTTGGAATGGCCGATTCTCTCCTGGGATCCCCCTTTCTTTGTGGCTGAGTTGGGACACATGCTTTCTGAGGTCTCCTCCCAGACCTGTTATTGGGAGGCTCCTGGGCCCCTCTGCTCTGCCCTGTTTTCTCCACCGCCAAGATCTGAGGGCGGGCTCCCCGTGTCAGATCAGCTCTCTTTTCCCAGGTCCTGGATGTTATTAGTCAATGCTTAGCGGATGCATTTGGCATCCAAGTAAAACTGGGCTGGAATAAAAGCTGGTTTGTAGAATGGTTGCATTCTTGTATCTTCACAGTCTCTTCTCCAGAATTTTAAGATTATTTTAGCCAGGTGTGGTAGCACATGCCTGTAATTCCAGGTACTTGGGAGGCTAAGACAGGAGGACTGCAGGTTGGAGGCCAGCCTCAGCAACTTAGCAAGACCCTCAGCAACTTACCAAGACCTCATATCGAAGTAAAAAAACTTAAAAAGGGATTCGAATATAGCTCAGAGGCAGAATGCCCCTGGATTCGATCCCTAGTACCCCCTACCCCAAAATTATTTTGTATGGATAAATAATAATGAAGACATCTATTGTCTCTTACTACACAACTACCTCTTCGGTCTGCAACCCAGAGTCCACTTCACTCTGAAATCCAAGGAAACTGCATTTCTCTTTAAGGGTCATTTCCAACTGGATGGAGAGGCATTTGAAGGAAAGCAAATCATCAAACTGTTTAGCTCAGATAGCTTTGTGTTCCCATTGCCTTAGGTAAGGTCTTTTTTTCTTTTTTTGGTGCTGGGGATCGAACTCAAGGGTGTTCTACATCTGAGCTATAACCCCAGCTCTTTTTTATTTTTTGCAGTACTGGGAATTGAACTCAGGGACATTCTACCTCCGAGCTATACCCCCAGCCCTATTTTTTTTATTCTTTATTTTGAAACAGGGTCTCACTAAGTTGCAGAGTGCCTCACTAGGCAGCTGAGGCTGGCTGCGAACCCAGATCCTCCGGTCTCAGCCTCCCGAATGCTGGGATTACAAGCGGGCGCCACCATGCCCGGCTTATTTTTTATTTTGAAACAAGGTCTTGCTAAGTTGCCGAGGCCTGCCTCAAACCTGCGATCCTCCTGTCTCAACCTCCCAAGTGCTGGGATTATAGACATACACCACCAGGCCTGGCCAGGTAGGGTCTTTATTATCCTCAAATACACAGCAGCGCATTGTCTGCCACTATGAATCCCTCAATGGAAGCACACAAAGTTCTCTGATCCCTGGCTGTTAGGTATTTATAGACACGTCACCTGAATGTCACAGCCACAAAAACACCTACATGAACAGGCCCCATGACAATGGCCTCATAACCGGCAGGCAGTACACAGAGAGACGGTGACCAGGCTAGACACGAAGGCTTTGGATCCTGACTGCATCTCTTTGAATCCAGGCTCTTGTACTTCCAAGCTGCTGGACTTAGGCAAGCTGCAGCACTTCCTTTTGCCTCAGTTTCCCCAACTGTAAAATGACAATAATGGCCCCTCCACTGCTGACCTTAGCAGCAGCAGGTCCTTAGTACGGTATTTGCATTGTAACACTCAACAAATTTAGCTCTTGCTGTGACCTCTCCTTGTTCTTATTTCCCCCAAATCCTGGCAAATAAAAAAGAACAACTCCAGAATAACCAGAAGAATTCTTTTCTTAAGTTTCCTAACTCAAGGCCTGGCTTTGTGGTTTGAAAACAATTAGATTATTTGTGTGCTAGAAACCTTTAAGTATAAAGATTTATTTTTCCACTCTCCTCTCTCTCTCCTTTTTCCTCTAAAGAAAGGGATGTGGATGAAGGATGCTGATGGTCCCTTGGCCCCTGTTGCACCCTCCTTGACCAGGCAAAGCAGGGCCCTGGCTTCATGGGTGCTGACTGACAGGCCCCTTGCTCAGAAGGGCCCTGGGCTTGGTTGAGTGTTCTGTGGCTGCCATCGTGACATTCCTGATATGTTTTCATCAGGGTGGCCCGCGTTTCCATCCTGCACTGGGCCCTGCCAATTCTGTAGCTGGTCCTGGTCATTGGTGCTGGCAGGCTCTGTCCTGGCCCCGGCAGCACGGTGAGGGGTAAGGCAATGGGCTGACCTAGGGAGGTTGGACTCCCTGGCCCTACAAGAGGAGGAAAGATAGTCACACCTGACATGAGCATGACTGAGAAAACCCCACTTTTGTTTGAGGCCCCTTCCTGATTGATAAAGAACCCCAGAGCAGAAGGCTGGTTCCCTGGCAACTCCTCCTTCCAAAGCTTTGCTCCTTGCAAAATAAAACACAACCAAGACGTTGCTTAAGTGGTCCCTCATGCCGCGGAGTGCGGAGATCCCCGTGTCTGCCAAAGCGCCCAAACAAAACCATCTGGGCTTGCTGCAAGCCTCCCCGGCCACCGTGGCAGCCCGTGGGAAGGCTTCTGCCTCTGGCTGCCATCCTCGGCAGGAGTCCCCGAGTTCTGACTCCCCGGCTTGTCTCTAGCGTGATGAGCTGTTGGTAGAAATTTCTGTAACATGGTACAGCTCAATGGATTTCCCTAGAGGTCTGCTTTCAGCACCATTTTTTTTTTTATTTTGCAAGTGATATACTGGGAAGGGAAGGAGGGAGGGAGGGAGGGAAGGGTTGAGGTGAATGGCTGGGTAGTTTCTCAGGATCAGATTGTCAAATTGAGACAGGAGAAGGGTCCCAGGAACGCAAGAGGACCTACACTGTCTGATGATCCATTTTTCCTCACTTAGGAGGGGGCAGAGCTGGAGGGCAGAGCTGGAGGGGACAGCTGCTGTTGCTGCCAAGGCCGGATGTCAGGATGTCACTTGCTCTAAGGTACTATGCTCTTCCTGGGGTCCGAGGTGTACCCATGTGCCCCACAGATTAGAGGCTGGCAGAGCAAAAACAATAAGCAAATAAGCAAACAAAAGATGCATGCCCCTCCTCCTTCTTGCAAACCGGGAAAGGTGGGCTCCGGCCGCACTGGGTTCAGGGCAGGCCCTCATTATCTGTGCAAGGCTATCAGGGCAGCCATCATATCTCAGCCACCACATAAACATGTCATCGTGCGTTGCAACTCCACGTAAAGAGGCATCAGGTGACAGGCAGAACCATCATTCTAATGACTGAGCGAGTTCTCTTAGGATTATGTGTAACTCCTGTAGCCAATTATGCCCAAGGAACTAATTAAAAGCTCAGCCATGTAGTTCTATCAATAAGTGAAGGATTTATTAATTAATACCTTAGTAAATCAAGGCCTTTCTAATGAACGCGCCTCATCTAGGCATCTTTAAAAAGCTCAGCAAACATCGTTTCTTTGATCATTCAGCATCCCTCAAGAAGAGGGAGTGGGAAAATTTCCTGGGGGAAAAGGAGGCCCAGAGAAAGGAGAGGAAACTGCCCACGGCCACACAGCAAGTAAGCGAAGGAACCAGAAATAGAAGTCAAGGGCACCTGGTCCATTACTGCAGCCTCCAACTATGCTGCTTTCCCCAGGAGTCCCCCAATTAGCGGGAACCGCTCTTACTCACTAATGGGTGGTTAACTTTACAAGTGGAATGATTTTCACAAATGAGCAGCAATCTGACCATATGTAGGAAGTATAAAACCAAATCTTTTCAGTCCTACACAAAGGCTTTGCTTTCCCTTTATGCCATACATGATAACAAGTATGACTCTTTTCTTGGAGACCTGGTTTCCTTGCATTTCTTACACAGCAATTGCCTTTGTGTTCTGTAGCATTCAATCAAGGACTAAGAACCAACAAAAGTCATGATTAGGAACAGCTCGAATGATCTGGATTTGTATGGAAAAGAAACACTTAGAGAACCAACAGGAGATGGTTTCACTGAGATGGCGTTTGTCACCATGTCACCATCATTGGGACCCTGGCTAGTCCTAGATGTGGGTTCTTAGTTCCTCCCTCCCTCAGTTCTTCCCTTTTTTGTGTTACTGGGGATTGAACCTAGGGGCGTTCTAACTCTGAGCTACACCCCCAGCCCTATTTAATTAATTATTATTATTATTTTTTGAAACAGGGTCTTGCTAAATTGTGGAGGGCCTCACTAAGTTGCTGAGGCTGGTCGAGAACCTGCAATCCTCCTGTCTCACCCTCCCAAGTACTGGGATTACAAGTGTGCACCACCACGCCCAGTCATGGCTTCTTAGTTTCTGACCTACACATGCTGTGATCCCCAATGCAGTTACAGGTCCTCCATTGGCCCACTCTGGGCTTTAACGTCCCCATGTATAAAACAGAAGATGGGAAACATTTGTCCACAGAGAGCAAACAAGAGTGGCTGATAAATACTGCCTTTGAGCCTTGAGTGCAATGCGGTGTGCTATAAATCCTTAATGAGCAGGGCCTGGGTACTGGTTCCTATTAGCTGTCTGCTGGATTCCCACATCCTGTGAGGCAGGGCAGAGGAAGGGGCCCGGGCTCCACTGGACTTCCCTGCAGCCAGTGTTTACAAAGCACTGGGACAGCAATGCGGAGTGGTGGGCAAGCACTCAAGATGATCTGGAAATACAGGCTCAAGAGGAAGTTAGGTCTAGTGGCTCTGATTCTCCATCAGGACTTCAGGGAGTCTTGTCTTCCTTCTGTCTCTGAGGCTGAGTCACCAAGCCTCTTAATGATGTCCCTGTGAGTAACTTCCTGCTTCATCCAGAGGGACCATTAGACAGAACACAGCGGCCATCTGGTCTACCTCCTCCTTGCCCAGATAAAGCAGCCCCAGTGGAGAGAGGTTAAGGGCCTGGCAGAAGTTACATGAGTCACCGATGTTGGTATGCATGTTTTGTGACTTCTGGTCCTGGGCTTGCTCTTTTTCTTTTCTTTTTTCTTTTTCTTTTTTGGTGCTGGGGGTTGAACCCAAGGGCATTGTACCCTGAGCCACATCCCCAGCCCTATTTTATTTTTAAACAGGTTCTCACTAAGTTGCTGAGGGCCTTACTAAGTTGCTGAGGCTGGCTGCAAACCTGCAATCCTCCTGTTTCAGCCTCCCAAGTACTGAGATTACAAGCCTGCGCCACCACGCCCGGCTAACTTCGCTTTCCAAATGCCAGCAAGGAGTTTTCTAAGAAGAATTAGACTCATGGGCTGGGATAATCTCCAAACGCAGAATGAAACAGACAAACCTAAGACTCACTTCCTTATTTCGCTTCTACTCTACTTCCTAGAAGCACACTGCCACTCACAAATCTCCAGGTTTATTTATACATTCAGCAATTAAAAATGAGTCGCTACCCATCTGCAGGACAAAAGGAGGAAGTGGCCAAGCCCAAACTGGCTGCAGTCTCAAACTCGGGGCGCCACTGAAGCCCCGAGCCTGCGGGCATCCTGGCGAGGTTCTGCTCGGGCAGCACAAACATTTCTAGGGACCAACAGAGGCAGGTGTGCAAAAGCCGGATGAAGCAGCGGGTCGAAACCATACATCAGTCTTATATCAGTTCCAAAGGCACTCAATGTATCTTATGTTATTTTGTAAAGACAAGAGAAATGAGCCGGGTGTGGTGGCGCATGCTTGTAATCCCAGCATTCGGGAGGCTGAGACCAGAGGATCCGGGTTCGCGGCCAGCCTCAGCTACCTAGTGAGGCACTCCGCAACTTAGTGAGACTCGGTTTCAAAATAAAGAATAAAAAATAGGACTGGGGGTATAGCTTGGAGGTAAAATGCCCCTGAGTTCAATCCCTGGTACCGCAAAAAAAAAAAAAAAAAAAAGACAAGAGAAATGCAGCCCTGGGGTTCTGGGGTTTTAGGCAACAGCGAATCCCCCTTCCCCTTCCAACAATCTGAGCAGTGGGTGTCTGCTTTGTACTGGCCTATGCTAACAAGCAGAGGGGGAAACGATGCCAAGCACAAGTTTGTACAGTTGGCCCTCCACTTCTGCAGAGTCCACATCTGCTGACTCAACCAACCAGGGATCGAACATATTAGAAAAAAAAAAAAGAAGAGAGAGAGAGAAGGAAGTGTCTGCAACACAACACAGACACTTGTGCAGGCTGCTTCTCCTTGTCATTTATCTACATAGCATTTACATTGCAGTAGGTATAAGTGTTACAGAGACGATTGAAGGCATACAGGAGGCACAGAGGCACTGTGGCGCACACTTGCATTTAATAGGATGATACACCAGGATTGCAGATTTGCAGCCAGCCTCAGCAATGTAGCGAGGCCCTCCACAACTTAGTGAGACCCTGTTTCCAAATAAAAAATAAAAAATAAAAAATAAAAAATAGGACTGGGGGTATAACTCAGAGGTAGAATGCCCCTGGGTTCAATCCCCAGTACAACAACAACAACGCCTATCAGACCAAAGGAATGTTTGTGCAATTTTCTTTAAAGGAGGCTAATATGGTATCATGGGTGTTTAAAAAAAAAAAAAAAAGTTTTCTGTTCAACTGGATTTCTTTCTTTCTTTCCTTTTTTTGTTTTTGCGACACTAGGGACTGAGCTACATCCCTAGCCCTATTTTTTATTCTTTATTTTGAAACAGCGTCTCACTAAGTTGCGCGGAGGTCCTCATTAAGTAGCTGAGGCTGGTTTCGAACCTGCAATTCTGCTGTCTCAGCCTCCCAAGTACTGGGATTACAAGTGTGTACCACCACACCTGGCTCAACTGGATTTCTTACACTACAAACATAGGCCTAACACCGTGTTCTCGTTCATTCGATCTGTGCTGGAGTTGGCTGTGTTCTCACTGGGCTCTTTCCTTCCTAATCTTATCCAGCCACCTCCCCCATCCGCCACAACTATGATCAGAGTCCATTTTGACCAGTTTCTGGGCATGACTTCTAATCCCCAAATATTCATGAAAAGCAAGTTGCCTACTATAATATGACTCAGTATGAACCAGAGCAGAATGGGCTATCACAGGAACCAAGTCAGTCCTTCCCAAACATGCAAATCACTGGGTGTGGTGGTGCACGCTTGTAATCCCAGTACTTGGGAGGCTGAGGCAAGAGGATTGCAGGGTCAGGGCCAGCCTCAGCTACTTAATGAGGCCCTCTGCAACTTAAAGAGACATTGTTTCAAAATAAAGAATAAAAAATAGGGCTGGGGGTGTATCTCGGAGATAGAATGCCCTGGGTTCAATCCCCAGTACAGAAAAGAAAAAAGAAAAAAAAAAGCAAACCATGACTATAATTGTGTGCTCTTCCTGCATTACCTGCATTGAAACGAGGCTCCCTGGCCTCTATTTCCTGCAGGGATGGCCACATACCAGGCAATGGCTAATCTTTCTCAGTAGCCAGACAGAACGGAATCAAGATGCTCCTCCAGCCAGCCACCCCTCCTCACTGTCAGACAACACGAGCTCCAAATTGATTTGGCTAATCCAGTGACAGATGCCCGGCGCACCAGGCCTCGACCCTTTAATGGCTGGCCTCTTTTTAACCCATCAAAAACCTTTTAGCTTTCTTTGGCTCAGGAATCGTTACCCAGGGAAAGGAGAAGGAGGTTAACGAGTCCTTAACAAGTGTATAGAGAAGCAGGCCATTTTATTTCCCCCCAGTGGACTAGATTTCCTTTTATTTATCCCCAGAGGGCCTTTCTCTATATTATTTTCTTGTGTGTACTTTGGCTTTTCTTGCAGAAAGAAAGACTTTACCATTGAGCTTTGGTGAATGTAAATACTTTAAAGCGAAGCTGGGAGGAGTTTCCCTTCCTTTCCCTCTGCCTCCTGATGTCATTTCTTCCCTCTTAGAGTGTGCCTCTGGGTACCGATGAGTTAGTGTTTGAATGGCAGAAGCTGCCCAAGGATGCAAAATATCTGGATCTAGCTTGAGCTTTCCTTGTGATGTGCACTTAACCTCACTGTGCTCCGGTCCTTCCTTTAAAAAGACTTACCAGTTGACTGGATGCCTCAAAGGGGGGAATTAATTAGTCCTGAGAAGTACTTGGAACAACTGGAGAGAAAATTAGGATGGGCCATTCCACCTTTTTGAGGAACGATGTCTACTTTTGGATTGTATAAAGTGTTGTTTTTTAAAGCATGGTTTACTACTTTTGAGGAAAGGGAGCTGTATTTTTCTGTTTCTTAGGGAGGTTGTCAGTTGCCAGTTCTCCCATACCTGGGAGCCCTATCCAGAGATGTGGCATCGTAGACACATCCAATCCTCTTTGTAGAGGTCATCTGTCTCCATGGAAGACAGAGATGGGAGGCAGAGAATGAGTTGGCACCCACAGGGGAATGAATACAGGTCTACACTCATAACTAAAAGCTATCGAGCTTTAAAAAGAGAAAATGACAATGCCCTGGTGTCATGCAAAGAAAGAAGAAGAAATAATTAAATAAAAAAGAAAAGCCAAAGTAAATCAGCAAGGGTATTTAGCAATCATTTTTCAGCAGTAGCTCCTTTGTACTTTCAAACCCCTGGTGCTTGCAGAATGGACTCATTCTGCTGGGCAGAGTAAGGTCCCATGACTTTGGTATCCATGGGCGTGGAAGGGGGTGCACTGTGTGTTCTGGGATTTCAGGTGTGAGCTCCAGACCCCCTGGTTGGACAATGAGCTGGGGAGCGAGGTTGGAGAGGGGCAGGTGGGCCTGGTTGCTTTTCAAGCAGGCCTCTGCTGGGCAAACACTTGAGGTCTTGCAGGATGCTCTGCAATGCCGGATACAACTGGCAGGAGGTGATGTGTTGAGTCAGCCCCCTCCCCCACGTCCCCCCTACTGGTTTGTGTGTGTGTGTGTGTGTGTGTGTGTGTGTGTGTGTGTGTGTATGTGCGCACGTGTACCACCAGGGATTCAACTTCTGAGCTACCCCTCACCCCTGAACTTTATTTATTTATTCATTTATCTATTTATTTATTTGCGGTACTAGGGATTGAACTCCAGGGCATTCTACCTCCGAGCTATACCCCTAGCCCTATTTTATTCTTTATTTTGAAACAGGGTCTCACTAAGTTGCGGAGGGCCTCACTAAGTAGCTGAGACTGGCCACGAACCCGGATCCTTCTGGTCTCAGCCTCCCAAGTACTGGAATTACAAGCGTATGCCACCACGACCGGCTCTAAACTTTATTTTTAAAGTTTTGTTTTGAAACAAAAGTTGCTAGGTTGCTGAGAGGCTTTCTACATTGCTGAGGCTGTCCTTGAACCTGCAATCCTCCTGCCTTAGCTTCCCAGGTACTGGGTACAGGCGTATGCCAGCACACCCGGCTCTTGCCTCAGTTTTTGCTGGAGGGTCAAGGCTCCACTTGCCCGAGGCAGGCAGGGGGCTGGGGTAAGTCACCATCTCTGCGGCTGGGCCCTTGCTGACCCCGATGCTCCTCAGTTCTGGGTATATTTGCTGGAGGAAAGCCTTCCTGGAAAGAAGAGGGTCCAGGGGACATTTTCTATGGGGGAGAACTTCAAGTCTAGAATTCCCGTCTCTCCAGAAGGGCTGGTTCCATTACACCTCTGATACCCCCTTTTTCCCCCAGAGGAATTCTAAAGTGGGCAAGTCAACTGGAGGAACTGTGAATTTGGGGGAGGGGGAGAGGTGACAGCAGAAGAGGAACTGAGACATCTTAGCAGCCTGCCCTGGGCTCCTTTTCACGAGGGCGGCCCCCAGCCTCCCAGGCTTCCCAGCTGCAGCCTGGGCTAGGTCTCCCAGACACTTAGACACCTCCCTCTGCCCAAGAGATGATCAGCCTGTGCTGAGATTGTCTTTTTTACTCAAGTATCTTCCCTACCAGACTTAACCTCCCGGAACATAAGGTGCTTTCCTAGCACTGAGCACAATGCCGGAGGCATGCCAGGTCCTTCATATCTGTTTCTCGAGCGAATGAATGAAGAGCTTTATGAAGTATGTATCATGGCAATCCAAGTTCAGAGACATGATGTCACTTTCTCAAGGTCACACAGATGATTAGCAATGAGAGCAGGTATTCAAACCCTCTTTCTGCTCAAATTCAGGCTACTTCCAGGATGTGAGGAACCTCCAGAGACTGAACCCAGACATTCTGTTAAAAATGCATTTCTAGCCGAGCGTGGTGGCTCGCGCTTGTAATCCCAGTACTTGGGAGGCTGAGACCAGAGGATCCGGGTTCATGGCCAGCTTCAGCTACTTAGTGAGGCCCTCTGCAACTTAGTGAGACCCTGTTTCAAAATAAAGAACAAAAAATAGGACTGGGGGTGGAGCTCGGAGGTAGAATGCCCCTGGGTTCAATCTCCAGTACTGCAAAAAAAAAAAAAAAGCATTTCTAGCCAAGCATGGTGGTGTGCCACCATGTCCCAGTAGTCAGGAGGCTGAGTGAGACAGGAGGATTGCAGTTTCGAGGCCAGCCTTAGCAACTTAGCAAGGTCTTTAGCAACTTAGCGAGACCCTGTTTCAAAATAAAAAATAAAATGGGGCTGGGGATGTAGCTCAGTGGTTACATTGCCCCTGGGTTCAATCCCCAGTAACCAATACACAAACACACACACACACACACACACACACACACACACACACACACACGAAAGCAGGCATTAAGGAAAGAAGGAAGGAAGGAAAGAAGAAGATGAATGAAAAAAAAAGAAAAGGAAAAGTGCATTTCTAAAGTGCAGGGCACATGGCAATAGACAAGTGGTACGTAGGGCCAGCCGAGGAAGGACCGAGGTGGCGCATCGGTGAAGCCACAGACCTTATTCCTCCTGGTGGCTCCGTCTGAACTTGGCTGTCTTGCAGAGAGAACAGGGACAGCTACAATTCCGGGAGCTCAAGTTCTCCAGCCAGAACCCTGGTCCCAACCTTGACTGAATGAATCATCACAACTCATCTTGCCTAGAAGGGGCCTCTGTCGGCTCCAGGCTCTTTGTCACAGGTGTGACCTGCGCAGGCTGGGTCCCTGCGGTCCAGCCAGCCCTCTGACTGCACCAGTGGGCGCTGACTCTGAGCCCCAGGGTGGTGGGCAGAGTTGGGTACAACAGGTTCTGGCTGTGCTGAGGCCTGGTGCTAAACAGGTTTAACAATTTTCAGGAAGGTCAGTTGAGCCTGGGATTCCCCTTTGAATCATGCGCATTGAAGGGAAAAAAAAAATCTCAGGGCTCATGGTTCAGCAGAAATGAGCTGCTAAGATCGAAGACAAAGAAAGTACTAGAATTCAACAAGCAGGGTTTCTCAGCCCAATACTTCCTGCTTCTACAAATGAAAGGGGGCCAGGATTAACCAGAATTGTTCAACAGTCTGCAGGGCCCCAGCAATATGCTCTTGACATCTAATTACTAATTAGCTCTTAGCTTCCTTTCAGTCCAACAGACAAAAAAATTAAATCAAAGGGGAGCCCAGATGGGAACAATTTTTTATGCTTTATATTTTTTCGGCAACAAATCTAAGCTGTCATAGGTTGTAGAGCCTCCCTCCCCCCTCTCCCTTCCAAATGCCTGGCTCTTTAGGTGGGGGGAACGCTCACAAACCCAACTGAGTTATCCTCCTTAGACGTAAACCTATGAGGCCACATGCATATGAGGCCCCATGCATACGGAGATGTCTGCAGAACCAGCGGTGGGTTGCTCGATTACTTCTGGTCACTCAACAACTTGTTTAATGTCTGCCATGTGTCAGACACTGTGCTGGGCACCAAAAGTACAGTAGTGAAAAAAATAGTCCAGTAAATTCTCATGAAGGAAGAGGTAAAAAAAATAAACAGGAAACAAATAAGAAAACCACAGGTATTGTAAGTCAAAGTATAAGAGGTTTCCAGGAACAAGCATAAAACAAGTAAGGCTAAGACAGATGCTGTCTTTTTTTTTTTTTTTTTTTTGTTACTGGGGATCAAGCCCAGCAGTTTTCTACCTCTGAGCATTTGAAACCCTCAGGCATTAAAAAAAAAATTTTTTTTTCTTTTTAAATTTGAAACTGAGCCGGGCGTGGTGGCGCACGCTTGTAATTCCAGCATTTGGGAGGCTGAGACCAGAGGATCTGGGTTCGCGGCCAGTCTCAGCTACCCAGTGAGGCACTCTGCAACTTAGTGAGACCCTGTTTCAAAATAAAGAATAAAAAATAGGTCTGGAGGTGTAGCTTGGAGGTAGAATGCCCCTGGGTTCAATCCCCAGTATGGTTAAAAAAATTTTTTTTGAAACTGGATATTGCTAAGTTATTGAGCATCTTGCTAAATTCCTGGGCTGGCCTGGAAACTGCGATCCTCCTGTCTCAGCCTCTCAAGGACTGAGATTACAGGCCTGTGCCACCATGTCCAGTGGGTTGTCATTGTCAATTACAATGAGTCAGGGAAGGCCTGGTTAAACTGACATCTGGGTCAATACAAGAAATCAGGCACAGAGTTTTGCAGCTATTTGAGAAACCACAGGAGTTCAAAGGTGTAGGAGGCCACGTGTATGTGTGTGTGAGTTACGCCAGTGCAGAAAATGCTGAAGTTAGCTATCCAAGGATAGTGGACTAGTATTCTGCCATAAAAAGGAATAGAGAGGACCGACCCATGCTACAGCACGGACGGCTCTTGGAACATTATTCTAAGTAAAAGAAGCTAGTCGCAAAAGGCAACATCGTGTGTCACTGCATTTATTTAAAATATCCAGAAGAGGCAAATCTGGAGAGAAAGCAGATTACGGGGTACGTAGGGCTTTGGGGGTTGGGGAAAAAGAGGAGGGATCAGGAGGTCCTGTGTGGCCTTCCACTGTTGTGACTAGAAAATTCTAGACTGGATTAATCATGGCTCAATAGTGGTCTTTGTTTAAAATTTGATAAAACTACTTGAAAGGAACAGGAGTCCAGGATGAAAGAGAAGCCCCCTAGTCCTTAGCTTGTCACCCTCATCAGCTGGGTCTCCCACGGGGACCCCTTCTCTCCTCTGCTGTGGGACCTCTGTGTATGACAGCTCACTTCCCCCAGTCCCTCAGCACCCGGGCAGTCAGGCCAGCAGC
>PVLC010026922.1:0-15557 GCA_004027655.1 Graphiurus murinus
TTGCAATGTGTAAAAACTTAGTCTCCTTGATATAAAAAGAAAAGCTAACAGCAGTAATTTTTCATAAATATAAAAATGAACAAAGGCTACAAAGAGGCAATTTACAGAGGAGAATTCACAGTGGCAAATAAGCTTATGAAAAGATGTTCCCTCACACTGATAATCAGTGCGATAATATGCATGCTATTATTAATAGGATTTTAAAATGAGTTATTTTCTAACAGTTGGTGAAACATACAGCTACAAGTGATTTTTTTCATTACAGTGATCAGAAGCTTCTAGTTATATGGCTTTTTAGGGTTTCCTATTTTCTCTTTGATTTGTTGGTCTTTTTCTAACATCTTAAGATATTTACATAGCTCACTCATTTTTTTCTGCTCCAACACAGGATTCCCTGAGCATTGCTTTAACTATAAACTACCAGCTTTATGTATAATGTTTTCATTAAGATTCAGTAAAAACATATTCCTATTTTCTATTACAACTTACTCTTTGATCCACATGTGCATTTCTTAATTTCCATATTTGTAGGTATTTTTCAGTTATCTTTTTACTATTGATTTCTAGTATGATGGCATGGGGTTAGAAAACATGTTCTGTATGATTTAAATGCTTTTAAACTTTTTCAATTTTTGTAAATATTACTATACGCTTAAAAATACATATTCTTGTTTGATATAGTGTTCTTTTATCTTTCCTGGGTTCCATGTCTGCTTGTTCAATAAAATGTTTGAAAAGGTTTATTAAAATCTTCCATTATAATTGTGAAGTCCACTTTTTTGAAATCTTGATTTAAAGTTATCTTTCAAGGTTATGCTGAATTATATCTTCCTGTTGAATAAGACTCTCATATATGTCAGTTTTCTCACCAAGGTAGAACAAGGACAATAATAACTGAATCCTGTGGCCATTATAAAGAAAATATGAGTAAAACACACAGCGCAGTGCCTGACATGTGAAGAGCACTCACAAGCTTCCATTTCCACTACTTTAAAAACACTGATATTGAGTACATGAGGCTTTAAGTATCAGACATTCATACATGGTATTTTTAATTATTTCTGGGTCATTTTCATTTTTGTTTTAGTATCCTTTATGTTTGTGATTATAGGTAAAATTCACAAGTGTGTATGTGTATGTGTGCGCATGCCTGTGTTTATTCTCTGAGGATAGCTAGATGTTACGTCACACACTTCACATCAGGGATCCAGTCTCCATCAATCTTTATCTGTGCTATATTGTGGCTTGAGAAGGCAAACATTAAATATAAATGCACTACACTACGACATATTAGTTAGTTACCAATTATAAATTTCCTATTTGTCATACCCTTATATAATCTGTTAAACTACATATGGACTAACATAAAATTTATTTATCCTGTATAAGTTTTTCATATCCCTTGTTTTTAAAGTCCTCTTGGGTTTAGCTATTCTCACTTAAATTTTTTTTCAAAGAATATCTCCTAACCCACAGTCAGATATTAATATTCAGAGAATGAGAATTGCTTAAATTTCTGACCAACTGGGGTCTCTTGACCTAAAGAGAAAGTGTGATTTTAGGTTTGGGCATTTTCTGGCTGCCTTGGCATGCATGTTTCTGTTCCTTTCTGCTTTTCTTTTACTTCTTCTCAGTGTCTTCCTTGAAAAACTTGAAAAGATGGTGCCTGATGGAGGAAATATAACTTCCATTGACTTGCATCTCATGAACTGTCTTCCTAGCAGAGTGACAGGTAACTGTGATAGGATATTTAAGTGGAAGTTCAGTGCAGCTGTAGTGAACAGGACTTATGGAACAGAACCGCCATTCCCCTATCACACGGTCTTTGATATTTCCCACCATATCATATTCATGAATTCTGGGTGACTTCCACATTTGCCCTCAGACCCCCACTGCCCTTTCTGTTTCTAAGAGGATTTTGAAGCTCCTTTGGGGGTCTTGACTTCATGCTTCTCTCAGACCTACTCTTTTCATGAGCACATGTTCATGCATATGACAGTACAATAGACACTATTAAGTAGCTTGGATGACATAACAGAGAGACATTTTTAAAGGGTTGCTAAAGGTAAGAGATATTATTATACACATAAGAAGAGATCATTCCCTTGATCCACAGGACAGATCTTCTGTAGGAAGCTAACTAAACCATGAATGCATTGCAACATTTAAAACTCAAAAGCTAACCCCATGAAAAATTGTAAAAATGAAAAACTGTGATGTGAGAAATTACTTTCATAGACAAAGGCAGATGTGGAGAGCCATATTACACAGTACAGAGGGGAACACCCCCCATACACACACACACACACACACACACACACACACACACACACACACACATCATTACCATCACTATCATACCACACACCACATATGCTCTTCTATCTTTCACCAATTAGAGTCTGAAAAACTATTTATTAATAAATCTCTTGTTTGTTAAGAACAAAATAGCACTGTCCAAGAGACATTTGAAAATATTAGTAGGCAGATTTTTTGTAATAGGGAAATATCTTAACTTGATGACCTTCTGTTATGCCACCCCACCACCATAGAGGCTGGGACTTGTCCACTGTGCCTCATGGAAGGTGACTTTTAGTTTCCTCACACATTTTTTGTCCACCCTATCACGCCAAACCTGCAAATTCCTTCAGGGATTGTCTTTTTTCACTCTAATCTCCAATTGCTAAGAGACAAATATTTATGGCTCTTGACATAGCAAAATAGTAATATGTTATTTAGTGGGGGGTCATGAGAACAGAGTCAACCATAAACCCTATATATAGTCTGTTAAAAAACAAAACTAATGAACAGTTACTCAGGACCTCACCTAAGCAAGGACTTAAATAATAAAGTCAAATAGAAATTGAAGAATTGATTTCAGGAGAATACATAATTTTCAAGGAAAATTTTGTAAGGATTTTAAACATGAGGGGAAACTCAGGTGACAGATGGGACACAAGAAATACACTCAATACTATATAAGAGATTCAAAGGGTTCTAAATATGGCTGTCACTTGGGTTCTAATAAATTCTATACATGTCTCTTATTAAAAAACACGTTTCTTTTAAAGACACCAAAAAAAATGCCACAAATTATATTTAACTCTATTTTGTTGGAAATGTTGACACTTATAACTTCTTATTGTGTGTGTGTGTGTGTGTTACAGTGTTACAGGGGTAGAACCCAGTGGTATTCTACCTCTGAGCAATATCCCCACCCCTATTTTTTATTCTGAAATAGGGTCTTACAAAGTTGCTGAAGCTGGCCTAAACCTGCGATTCTCCTATCTCAGCCTTCCAAGTACTGCGATTACAGGCATGTACCATCATGTCTGGCTTATAAAAATATTTTTTACATAGAGTTTTAAGATATTTTTAAATATACTCTAAGCATATTTGTGGTATTTCTTTTTATTTATTTCAATTTAGTTTAAAACTAAAAGTAATATATGCTCACATGATTTTTAAAAGAAAAATGTCAAATATTATAAGTGATATAATTTTACTTTGGGAATTTTAATTTAAAAATTTTAAAAACACATACATACACATATGTATATGTATATGTATATGTATATGTATATGTATATGTATATGTATATGTAGTAGAAGGACACAAAATAAACTACCCATAGTAGTGCTGAAACAGTGGATATTAAACAAAGTTTGATTGCTAAGGAAGACTTGAGGACCCAGAATAAAAGTAAATCAAAATGTATAGATTTTTGTACCAAAAGGATATAATAGAGCAACAACAGTAATGTTAGTCTATGCATCTTGGCCCAAGGCTGCTGCTCTTGGATAAGGACCCACCAATCCATGCACAGAACATGTCAGAACTAGAGAACTTAAAAGGATGCTCAGATACCCATTTGCTTGTCTAAATTTGCTTTTCACATAGGCATACTCCTACTACATAATCAGCCACAAGAGCTCAGCACTCCTGAGTCTCACTGAGGCTAGTGCAAATCATCAGTCTCAGTGTTATTAATGAACATCCTAACAAGCTGATAGAAAAATCCCCCTGTACTCAATGGACCTTGTTTATGAAACAACACTCGTCATCAGTAAGCTTGATGCCTGGACCAGGAGGCTGTGCAGCACAGGTACAGTTCTTATTTCAACAACACGCCTCGGGCTAATTCCAAATCTACTGCAATGAACCCTCACAGCTCCAATGGTTAATTTAGTAAAGAAAAACTCAATCAGTAAAGTAATTGAGGGTTTTTTGTTGTTGTTGTTGTTTTTTCATACTTTCTCTTTTACTGCTTAGAGCTTGAGTACTTTAAGGAAAGGTCTTCCTTTAAAGACACTGCTGCCATGTGCATCAGCAAATCCTGTCTATTCTGTGTGGAAATGGAAATTAATTGTTGTGAATAAAATTTACCCACAATTGCCACTAAGAGAAATGGACCAATATACTGAAGGCAAGACTTCTCGTACTCGGTGAACTAAAGAATAATTAAAAACAAGAAAGGAGAACCAATCCCATTTGATCAACATTTAACTTTAGTCTTTGTCTTTTAGAAAAATCACTCCTGGCACATTGGTGGAGCATGGAAGCATTTTATAGCAGATCATTTAACCCAAAATGAGATGAGGATTCTCTAAAAAGTATATCATTCACTCCAAACACTGAGCTGCAGAACATAAGAACAACTCAGGTCCACTCAAAATTCTGGCACTCTGTCCTGCCTTCTTTCTACTCCATAAACTGAAGCTGAAATTTAAAGGTATAGACCAACTATTCATATTAGTGCTGTACAGTTGAGGAGAGTTATGTATCTCAGTCTCAACCTCAGGCATAAGAGGGAGTTAGAAAGCAAGAGAAGTCAAAGAGGAAAATAATAATGAAATGAGAACATAAAGGATACCCTAATTCTTACATAATGATCTCTACACATAATTTATAACTAATGGTTGAAGGTAAAAAATGATTATGAATGAAACCAAATATAAAAGACTGTATTTTTTAATCAATTAGGCATTTATTTAACATATAATAAATGCCTAACATTGTCTAAGGCCTTTCCCTCAAGGAGTTTGGAAATAAGCAATGTCACCCAGGAACTTTAATTTGTGCTGTGCTTGTCTTGCACTGCAAACATCAGATGAGTTTTTGCCACTGTTTAAACACTGGTTTCAATCTTAGCCTCCTATTAAATGAAATCCCAGTTCAATTCATGAAATATTTTGATAATCTCCTGTAGCTGTTTTAGAAAAGTTAGAGCTTGCTTTAGAATTTTTCTCTTTGTTTACTTTTAATTATTATGACTCATGACTGAGTAAAAAATAATAGCCATTTAATTGTTTAAGTTCCAACTATATTTTTTTAGTTAAGAGTACAGTATTTCCTTACTATATTTAAATAACAAAGTGCAAGATTCACAACTGTTTTTTGTAATATTCACCTAGTAACATCAAATGTTTTAAGCAAATTAGTCATCTTAGAATGTCTATAAATATCTTAGAGGGAAATTAAAATTCTGAAACAACTTTCTTGGTTAAAGATGGAATTTCCTCCCATGAGCTGAGAAGTTGTGTAAAGTGTTAAAGAGCCTGGGGGAAGAGGGTATAAAAATTTATCTTCAGTCATACCAATTAACCCCAATCATGGCATATACCCCAATCTAAACATGATAGCTTTCACTTCACCTCTTTATTTCTCACTAAAGAAAGTGTGTCAGAATGCTGGTGAATTAGAGTGATATTACCAGAAATATTACATCTATAAGTAAATCAATTACAAACTTTGTATAAGTAATTAATAAGTAAATAGGTTACAAATTTTATTTGTATAAGTAAATCAATTACAAACTTTAACACATCAACAATTAACAGTAAGAGATTATTTGCCACATACCTTACAAATCCACTATGTCAAGATACAGTATTATCACAGGGCTGAGCACAGCTTTAACTTAAGCAAAATAGATGAATGTCTTTGAGAGGCATTTGGAGAGAGGGAGTATTTTGTGTTGTTCTTACGATAGAGTGCTGATGGGTATGAGTAAGTAAAAAAAAAGAAAGTGATGATGTAAGAGAATGAGGGAGGGACTAAAGAAGCAACATTTTGAGAAGCTAGAAAGAAATGGGATCATCCAGGGCACAAAAGGAGTACTGTGCTTCACTTTTGTAGGAGCACAGATGCTTCAAGCATAGCAAAAAGCAGGGTACAAATAACATGGATGACTGGATAGAGTTCATTATGGGATTATAAAAACCTTCTGACTATTTTGTTTCTCTCACTAAAGTGTCAAAAGAGAAATGAATGAAATAGAGAGCAAATATACAAGGGAAGTATAGAGGAAGTCCTAAGCAGCGCTGGTCACACATTTGAGATCATGCATTTTAACAAAGACTAAGCATCGTAGTTGTGCATTTCTCTAATGTCATCTTTATACTTGAGACAAGAATTAGATGAGTAAATAGTGGGATTCGACTAAGGTGGAGTTTTTATCCAAGTCTATAACTGGAAAAAATAGGATCAAGGGAATTAGGGATTATTTCCAGGGATTGATTATAACAGTGAGCCATGGAGTCTGAGGCACAGGCACAAGATAATGACAGGCTTGGTGGGCTTTGTATGTAAATGCAGTGGTTTGTTCAGTTCTACATAGGTAAACAGGAGAAGATGCTTTGCTTTAGCTCCATCTCCTCACAAAGTGTGTGAGTTCTCTGTTCTATTCAGGGGAACATGACCATTCATTAATATATCATTGGGTGGAATAATTGACGAAGAAGGCTTGACAAGGAGTCTTTTGTACCATTTTTCCTGCTTTCTGCAGTGAAGGTCTTAAAATCTTCTGTCTCTCCACTTCTTTCATCCTTTCCAGTCTTAGTTCTCTTCTGTCCCCCCATTTTCATCCCTAGCTCCAGTCTGTTAATAGTCACTGAAAGAAGGAAGGGAAGTCAGAGAAAACACGCTTGGTGAACACATATTGAACTTTTTCTGGTTCTGTTTTTCCTGCTCCTTTTATTCTTTGTCCTTTCCCTTCTCTTCCATACTGCTCCCTTTCCTTCCTAAAAATTCAATAATAAATCCATCAGGTGGGACAAAGAAACTAGACAGAGTAGAAGTCATGGTGGCCCAGAGGAGATGGGTAGAGCTCAAGCAGAGTGACGAAAACATTCACATGGAGGTCATGGGTACAAATTTTCTGGAAAATATTTACATTTCTGGAAAATTTAACATTGAATGGTTGACAGGAAAAAGATTTACATATATAGCTACAGAAATATTTTGTCAAGAATAATATCTCTTCCCCCTCCCAATAAATCACTGACCAGAAGGTTAGGTAGATGGACTTATATAAATAGCATATATCAGTGAGGAAATATACCTTAAAGAAAATAGAAAATACGACAATTTTCTAAAGAGAGCTGTCTCCTCACCACCAACTGCTTGAATGGATTATTATGTAATTCCAGTCTTTACTATCGTCTAAAAATAACAAAGGAGCCCCAATCCATAACTCACAACAAGACATCCAAAACCACCTTTTCTGTCCCCTCCAATTCTTATGGACACAGCTGATACGGAGCCTCACACTCATCTCTCACTCCACACTCTCACACTTCTAGACACCCCAGTTTGCTTGATTTCTGCTTTGCCGTTTTAGAGTTCCCTTCCATTTCTTGGGGAAGAAGAGAAGTTTGAGAGTCAAAGATGGCTGCATCCATTCTCCTAACTCTGATTGGAAAGCCACTGGCATCCTCATATGATGAAGGAAGCAGAAAAAGTGAGCCAAAAGACCAAACAAACTCCTATTTCTCCTTCCTGGAGTAGAACAGGTACAGTACATCTGGGTATATTGGGAATGCTTGTTCTTTAATAAATAGTGTGGCTCTGACTTTTTTTTTTATTTTGAGCATATCCAATAGAGAGGCTCCCTTTACCTTGAATAATCAATCTGTGCTACCACCAGGAGGGAGGACTGGGTTGTCTAACTTTACCTAGGTGAAATAAAGAAAACCTCAAGACGCTTCTTCAGACTATTTTAAACTGTTCTGAACAACCTATTCTTAAATGTTTTTTAACAACTTAAAGTATTCTTGCTCTTGTTGTCTCTTGACTAGTGGGGAAATCAACTGCAGGTCACGACCACTCAGTGCTACTTCTATTATATTCTCCCCACCAAGCCTCTAAAATTTCTGTCAGCCATGTTTATCAGCCCCATTTAAAACTCGTGATCTTACCAGTCAGAAACAGCTAGAACTTTCTTTCTGAATTAAGTCTTAGGATTTATATAGACAGTAATAGACAATACCTTCTGGGGACTTAAAGCCTAGATGAGGTGCTATTTGAAATGGAAGTCTGACATCCACGTCTGAGGCTGACTCCTAGCTCTGAAAGCAGACATGTGGGACCTAGCATGAGTGCACAGTGCAATAGAATTTGCTTGCTCCTGTGTCTTCAAAGGAGAGTTGCAGCAGAATCAACCCAGCAGCCACTGAACAGTTCTATTAACAATAGTATGCTTCTGCTCAATCATGACCAGGAAGGTTTTTTATAAGAGAGACAGTATATCTCTTTATCTCTTAAGCCCTTTATTCCAGAAAAGGAAGCCAGTATGGTTGTTTTCAGATTCCCTTAAGAGATGAACTTAAATCCAAATCAAATAGAACACAGAATCCATGGGTCTCACTATAATGCTGGAATCTAACAATAACTGCTAACATTTGACCATTATGTGGCCTGACACTGTTCTAAATGCATTGCCTATTTTAATTTTATTTAGTCAAAACCACATGAGATAGAAACTGCCATTATCCCTTTTTGAAAACAAAGCAACTGAAATCCAAAGAGCTTAAGTAACTCTTTAAGGTACCTGGCACTGTGCTTGAAACCCAAATGCTTAATGACTGCATTATACCACCTGTCCATGGTGTATATAAGAAGGGCAAAGGTCCGGAAGGGATATCTTTGTCCTCTCAGCCAAGATCAGACACAGTGGGGTGAGTGAAATGAAAGAGAAGCTAAAATCATGGCAAAGTAAAAATTCTAATTGTGTGAGAAGGTCCTGAGTCATAGGATGACAGAGAGCAACTTTGAAAAAATGACACTAAGACTAGCTAACAAACAGCCACAGACCCAAGCTTCCAGCACATTTCCTGAGGTAATGGGAATCCAGGTCCCCCAGGCATATTGAAAAGTCCCCAAAGAGCCAGAGGTTCCACCTAAGCCCTCCACCTAGTTAGAGATATGGCAGGGAATTTAGTGCTGTTGCAGCCCCTGCACTCTCTTAACTAAATTCACTGGAGGCAAAAGGCAAAGGAATCAGGACAAGATATCCAGTCAACAGAAAAGGAGTGTTCTGAGACTGTGACCTGAGAAGTTACAGCATTGGATGTTTGTGTAAGGGTAAAAACTGGACTGGGAGGTCAGGAAAGCATCTGTCCTCAGATGTGTCAGCAGAATTTTTTTTCTTTTTTTAACTAAATAAGTCCCCATTCAAGAGGAAACATAACTGAAAAATATCAAACTGCCCTCTGATTCCAGTAAAATAGCTTGCCAGGAGCATAATTTTCTCAAATTGCATCCATTTTTATGACTAAGTGGTGCACTTGGCAGCAATTCTAAATGGTTCCCAAGACTAAGCATAGTGGCTGGTTCCTTCTGTGCAAAATCATCTTCCTTTAATGCAGTCTCCACCACATCCTTAACATTTCACAGCAGCCCTCCAGCCACCCTCATCCCACACCAACAGGCCCCCAAAGACCCAAGAAAAGCTGATGCCTCATTTTTGGAAATGTTACTGCTCCACTTCAATGATGCAGTGACTAAGTCACATGAGCAGTTAGACTGTCCACTCTCCTCTCCATAAACAAACAACATCCACTTCGCAGCAGTCTGCCATTGACTAACTCTAAATGAATTAAATGGTGCTTCTGAACTTCTCAAAGAAAACAGGACCCAGAAATTTGGAGTAAACATGACTTCTGGTCACCTCATTTGTTTCTGTTTATATGTAATGCTTCCACGTCTGAGATTAAGCCAAGGACTCTCTGCTCCAAGCCTACCCCCTCTATGCTCAGTTTTATGGTGCTGGGACAGAAACTCTGATAACCGTATCTCACTTCTGCTTAGTTGAATCTCTCAGACACTACTAACAAGGGGTACAAGAGGAAGACAAGAGGCTGGGGAGAAGGGAGGCTTGCTCCTGTTTTCTCACTATTCTGTTAGCAATAGCAGTAACAGTTGGCTTCAGTGATAGTTCATTCCAGGTTCCAGTTTTTCCCATATTTCAAGAACCAATCACCTTCTTTCACCTTGGAGATACCAGGACCACATTCACAGGGTTCCCTCTCTGAACTATTCACCAGGCCTTAGCAGGACATGGTGGCCCACGCTTGTAATCTCAATACTTGGGAGGCTAATATAGCCAGCCTCAGCGATTTAGGGAGGCACTTAGCAACTTAGTGAGATCTTGTTGCAAAATCAAAAATAAAATAGGGCTGAGGGTGTAGCTCAGAGGTAGAATACCCCTGGGTTCAATCCTCAGCACCACACACACACAAAAAAAAGAACCCTAAGCTCTCCCTTTTGCACCCTGAGCTGTAAGGGTCATAGCTACTTCCTTCCATTACTATCTCTGTATTACCTCCATGTTTCCTTTTTTCTCTAATACTTGCTGTATGTCCTTATAATGACTAGTGTCTATTTTTCTTACCAGACCCTGCTTGGTACAACTTGTGAGTCCATTTTTTCTGCCCTGTAATTTGTCTTCATAATAAAAATAAAGAAACCTGACTTTCAATTTTTCAATAAACTAACATACATTTCCCCCCTTGTTGACAGTAGCAGAAAACATCCAGATGTATAGGGACTTACTTCTCACTTGTTCTTTTCCTTGCTGTTGTCTTTGAATAATGAATGTTTTGGAGCCAAAGTCTTCATGCCAGCACTTTAATTGGTCAAAACTACTTGTTTTACATAAGGGAGAAGTAATTGAATCTTCAGCAAGATAATAGAACTGTGAAATCTTTCATCTAAGTTCTTCTGCTAGTCTCTTTTAGCTACAGTGACACATCACAACAATCTCTATGGTTAAAAACAGCAATTGTGTATTGTCTCAGATCTGGAGGTCACCAATCTGAAATCGATATATCAGCAGAGCTGTTCTGCCACTGAAGTCTCAGAGGAGAATCAGTTCTTGCCTCTTCCAGCTTCTGATGGCTCTGCTGTTTCTTAACTTATGCTCACATCATTCCATGTCATTAGATGGTCACATTATCTCCTCCTCTTCTAGTCTCTTCTCTTCTGTGTCACTTTCTCAAAACCTCTCTGCCTTTTTCAATAAGGATACATATGATTATACCCCACGAACACCCAGGTAAGTTCCTCCCATAAGACTGCCAAGGTTAATCAGTTCTTTTATTATCAAGGTAATATTCATGGGTTCCAGGAATAAGGTCATGGACCATTTAGATGACTAGACTCCATCCTGAGTGACCCCTTTATTCCTTCTATCCTCTTCTTTTTGAAAAGGAAACTTCTATGACTTTTATACTATCTGTTCAACCATCATATTTGAGTGGAAATACAATGTTGTACAAAGCTGTTTTCTAGTTTCTCAGGTCCACGAATGCAAAGAAATTTTGTCCCAAGATGGACAAGCCCAGAGGCTCACCTATGCCTTATTTAGATGATTTAGATTATAATATCTGAGACTTCTGAGCAATGATGTTTAAATGAGATTCTTTTTTAATTAGAGTAAATGGTATAATGGGTTGAGATTTGAGAAGATGTATTTTCCATGTAGGATAAACATGATTGGGGCAGGGGAAAGAGGGTGGAATGCAGCAAACTAAATTGTGTCCCTCAAAAAGATGTGTCCACATCCTAACCACTAGAATCTGTGACTATTGCCTTTTATGGCAGAAGATTCCTTAAGGATCGTGAGAGGAGAGCAATATCCTAGACCAAGCAGGTGAACATTAAATGCAATCACATATATACTTATACAAGGAAAGCAGGGGAATGCTGAGACAGACACACAGGGGAGAAGCCACGAAGAGAGGAAAAAGCCATATGATCATGGAGGCAGAGACTCACTTGATGCAGCTGTGAACCAAGGAGCACCAAGGAATGCCAACAGCTACTAGAGGCTGGAAAAGGCAACAGACGTGCTCATTGAGCCCTCAAGGTAGTACAGCTTTGCAAACGACTTGGATTCAGACTTCTGGTCTCCAGAACTATGAAAGAATACTGTTGTGTTGCTTTTTTGTTAGTGGGGGGATCTTATTGTGATAAAAAAACACTTAACATGAGATCTACCTTCCTAAAAACATTTTTAAATGCTGCACATTATTGTTTACTAGAGGTACAATACTGTACGGTGCATATCTAGAGATAATACATCTTGTTTGACTGAAGCTTTATTCAGTTGATTAGTAAGTCCTCACCTCCACCTTTACCCAGCACCTAGTAACTACCATTCTACTCTTTGACTCTATAAATTTGACTATTTTCTAAGTATCTCCTATAAGGGGAATAATATGTATTTCTGTAAATAGCCTATTTCATTTAACGTAATGTACTTAAGGTTCATCCATATGACCATCTCATATTGCAGAATTTCTTTTTTAGGGCTGTTTAATATTCCATAATATGTATATACCACATATACCTTATCCATTCATCAATCAACAGATATTTAGTTTGTTCGTACATTTTGGGTATTATGGAAGGTGCTGCAGTGAACATAAAAGTGCTAATATCTCTCTGAGACCCTTTTTTTTTTTAGTTATTTTAGAAAAATACTCAGATGTGAAATTTCTAGATCATGTGATAGCTCTATTTTCATATTTGTGAGGAATCTCTTTGCTTTTTTTTTTTTTTTTTTTTGTGGTACTGGGGATTGAACCCAAGGGCATTCTACCTCCGAGCTACACATTTTTTATTCTTTATTTTGAAACAGGGTCTCACTAAGTTGCAGAGGGCCTCACTGGTAGCTGAGGCTGGCCGCAAACCCGGATCCTCCGGTCTCAGCCTCCCAAATGCTGGGATTACAAGCGTGCGCCACCACGCCCGTATTACATTCCTATTGACAGTGTGCAAGAGTTCCAGTTTCTTATATCATGGCCAATACTTGCTGTCTTTTTTTTTTATAGTAATCATCTTAATGTGTGTGAGGTGATGGTTCATTAGAGGTTTGATTTGCATTTCTCTGATGAGTGGTGATGTAGAGTATTTTTTCATATACTTGAACATTTGTGGATCTTCTCTGGAGAAATATTATTCAAGTCCTTGGCACAATTTTTTAAGTTCTATTTTTAGTTTTAGGCTTTTGTTGCTGTTGTTGTTGTTAAATTGTATGAATTCTTGATATGTTTTGGAGATTAACCTCTTAAGAGTTTTCAAACAGCCGGGCATGGTGGCTCTCGCTTGTAATCCCAGCATTTGGGAGGCTGAGACTGGAGGATCCGGGTTCACGGCCAGCCTCAGCTACCTAGTGAGACACTCCACAACTTAGTGAGATCCTGTTTAAAAATAAAGAATAAAAAATAGGGCTGGAGGTATAGCTTGGAGGTAGAATGCTCCTGAGTTCAATCCCTAGTACCATTTAAAAAAAAAGTTTTCAAACATTTTCTCCCCACTCTGTAGGTTCCCTTTGTATCTTGTGTATTATTTCCTTTACTGTGAGAACTCTTTTGGTAGGATCAAGTCCTTGTTTTTCATTTTTGTTTTGTTTTGTTTTTGTTGCCCTGCCTGTGCTTTTGGAGTCATAATCAGGAAATCTTTGTCATGACTAATAACATGAAGTTTTAGCCCCTATTTTTTCTTCTTAGGGTATTATCCCCATCCCATCCTCTTCTGACCTGCAAGCTTCTACTGAAAAATCTACTGTTCTCATATGGAGATTCCTTTGTGTATGCCAGGTCAGTTTTCTCTTGGTGCTTTGAAGATTCCCTCTTTATCTTTGATACCTTTAACCATTTGATTATATGTCTTTGTGTGAATTTCTTTGCATTAATTATTTGGTGCCTTTTAAGCTTCTTGGATGTGGATGTTCCCAGATTTGGAACGTTTTCCACCATTTTTTTTTAACAAACTCTCTGGTCCATTTTATTTGCCTTCTAAAATTCCCATAATGCATGAATACATCCTCTTGATTATGTACTATAATTTTCTTATGTTTTCTTCATTCTTTTTCATTCTTTTTGCTCCTCTGGCTAAATTATTTCCAGTGCTCTATCTTTGAGATCACTCATCCTTTCTTACAATTGATCTAGCTGCTGAATCTCTCTAGTGAATTTTCAGCTTTGCTATTATATTATTAAGGTTCATGGTTTCTGTATGTTACTTTTTTATATTCTCTTAATCATTGGCAAAATTTTCACTTTGTTCACTTATTGTTCTGTGGGCCTCAGGAACATCTTTATGAGAATTATTTTTTTTTATTTTCTGTAAATAAGTCATATAATTGCTTAGGGTCAACGTTTAAAGATTTTTCTTGCTCTCTTGCTTGGAACATCTTTGCCTAGTTCTTAATTTTTCTTGACATTCTACGTTGGTGTTGGCACATTAAGATTAAGATCTATTTGGTCTTCATGAACTTGTCTGTTAAAGAAGAAAGCCTTCACCAGTCAACCCAGCCAGACATTTTAGAGGTCTCTCCCAACTTTTTCCCTACCAGAGACAGTCAAGCATCTGTGAATTTTGTCTGCTTACTCTGTTATAGGCTAGGTGATTTGGTGTCTACCAAATCTAGCCACCATCATCTCTTTTCTCTCAGACAGCCAAACTATACCAGCCTATCAGAACTTGAAGACGGTGAGACAGGTACTAGTGCTTTGGGTAGTCCTGTTAAAGTTGGGTCACTGGTTCACAGATTAACTCTGTCTCTCACCAGAATAAGCTGAGACCTATATTTTTTTTCTTCTACCCATTTTGTGCTAGGAACGGGGCAGAGTCAATGTCATCTACTGTCTCTGTACTTTCCTGAGTGTATCTATCACCCGGACAATGCTATATCCATCAGAGCTGTAAAAGCTCCTATGGAAAATCTGTGGTGCTGGACATATAAAACAACCCCTTGCACTGGGTGAAGCTGGGATATAGGGTATGTCTTCTTAATCCTGTGGTACTATGCTGGGGGCAGAATCTCTGGTGCAAGACTGTCCTGAATCTCTCAACCAGTTTTAGTGAGTCTCGTTTCATGATTTCCCAGGGTTCAAGAGCCTTTCAGTTCATTTCTGATTTCTCACAAAGAGAATTTGGAAGGTTCAAGGTTTCTTACTCTACGATGTGATGCAGCTGATAGCACTCCAGGTTTCTATTGTTTTCAGTTGCTAAGTTGTGTTAATTATTTGCATCAGACTTAGGAAACTAATATAGCTCCCTACAGATAACAAAACACCTAACTCCAGTCAGAATGGCAATCATAAAAAACACGAACAACAACACCTGCTGGCGAGGGTGTGGAGAAGTGGGAATCCTAATACATTGTTGGTGGGAGTGCAAACTTGTGCAACCACTGTGGAAAACAGTATGGAGGATCCTCAGACGAATGGGAGTGAACCTACCATATGACCCAGCAATACCACTTCTC
>PVLC010026923.1:0-22654 GCA_004027655.1 Graphiurus murinus
ATGTGAGCCAAAGAGGTTTTAAAAACTGTGTAAGTCATTGGAGATCTAATAGGCTGCTGAAGTTTTTCACTACCGTCCTATGATATGACTATTACAACAAAGTTTTACAGTTTGTTTTGATTTTGCTAATTTTGGATGAATTTATTTAGCATATTTTGACACAAGAAAGGAAGGTGGGTTGTACTACACCCTGTGTCTGTGTGGTGTAGTTGACTCCTGAGACAAACTAGCTAATAATTAAATAACTGCAATGAGAGAAATAATTAACTGATTAAATTTGTAAGATAATACAGAGCCGACTCTGACAACGAACTCCGTAATTTAATACTCTAGAGATGTTTGCTTTGGGAAAAAAAAAAAAAGTTCTATGATAAATGAGATATAAGAGTGCTCATTAGTGTTTGAAGTATGTCTTCAACAGATCAGGTAAAAAAGATACTTCTTTATCTGAATAATTTGGTGATTTAATTCAGTTTGTCCCCTCAACATTTTTTGTTGTTTTAGAAGTGAAATAAAAAAGTAATGAAATGAGCAGAAATATAGTAGCAAGAATGGAATCAGAAATGAGTATTTATTTTTCTCTCTCATGTTTCTTTTCCTATGGCCAAAAAGTATTGATTCCCAGACAGCCTGTGCGTCAGTGAGTGCTGGGACTGATTTCTTGGTGAAATTAGTATTAGACTCAGTGGGCATGTGTTAGTCAGTTTTCTGTTATTGAAACAAATTTCTTCCTACAATCAGCTTATGAAGAGAAAAGGTTCATTTTGGCCAGTGTTTTGGAGGTTTGATGGATTCGCCTCATTGCTTTTGGTCCTTTCATGAGGCAAATCATCATAGATGCCGTATATGTTGAAATTGTTCATTTGATGGCCAGAATGTGGACAAGAGGAAGAGGAAGGAGCTGGGCTCCCAATATACTCTTCAACATCAGGCCCTAATGGACAAAGACTCCCCACTAGGTCCTACCTCTTAAAGTTTCCACGACCTCTCAATAGTACCCATCTGGGGATCAGATCTTTAACACATGGACCTTTGAGGGGCATTGAAGATCCAAACTACAACCAAGTGTAAAGGTATTGCTATTCCATAGTGTTTAAATTCTTCAGAAAATCTTTGGAAAGCACTTTCCCTTTTAAAGAATCCTAGTAAATTGTCTTTACTAAACCAATTTTTGGAACACAGGAAGGTATGTTCAAATCAAATAGTGAGCTATGTGCTTATGTGTGCATGGTAGGGAGTTTGGCGGAGACAGGAAAAATAATGAATGTGTTGAAAACTCAGTTGTTTGACCTACAGTTTATTTTTCTCTCTCGTTATTTGATCAGAGCACATGCAGACAAATTTTATTCACATGCCGTGTTCATGAATTTTGCCCTATTATAGAACTCCCTCTACTATGCTCTATTAAATTGGTTTAAAACAAGCCAATATCTTACTTAGTTCCATTTTAAGAAATAATTTCCTCAAAAGCACAGTTTCAAAGGGCTACTAAATATTCTTCTACCACTACACACAACACTTCTAAAATTAAAGAAAAGCTCTTTCATATACTACTAATTGCATATGAAAAATGGAAAAATACTGATAGGGTTATAACATCCTTTCTATTTTTGAACTCTTAAAAATACCTATTTGCCTACACCTCTTTCAGAACTAAATAGCCCAATCGACATATAAAATTCTAGGACAAAAAAGAAATTCACAAAAAAAGAGCTCGAGTATTTCTGGAAAATGAAAGAAATATAGGATTTATTTTAGGAATGAACTTTGTTTTTGTTTTGTTTTTATGGTACTGGGGATTGAACCCAGGGGCATTTTACCTCCAAGCTACACCCCCAGTCCTATTTTTAAAAATTCTTTATTTTGAAACAAGGTCTCACTAAGTTGCAGAGGGCCTTACTAACCTTACTAAGTAGCTGAGGCTGGCTGCGAACCAGGATTGTCTGGTCTTAGTCTCCTAAGTACTGAGATTCCAAGCATGCTCCACCTTGCCTGGCTTTTTTTTTTTCAGTAAACATTTAAAATTTTTTTACTGATGCATTGTAGTTATACATCCTAGTGAGATTCAAAGTCAGAAACATTTTCTAATTATAATGTTTAAATTCCCAACTTATGAATGTTGAGGCAGGCTCCTTATTATGTTCCCTTTTAAATAAAATAGGAACAATAGAAGGATTTTTAAGGTTTTAAGATCACATTGAAATGATACAAGCTACATACCTGGTCAACTGCAATGGTCTTTCTGTTTTGTATGAGGAGATATATTTCTGCCTTACTTTTGTCCTAAGAAACCCCCACACAATAGAATGATTCTGTGACTTGGCGTCCTATTGAACATCTTCCCCCTTTAAGACCGTGCATTCCATTGCATGTCATCAGCTGTTCTATGGGGCTGTCATTTTCACTGTGGTCTGCATGTTAAAACCACCAGCAGAACTTTTAAAATATGCCATTCCCGAGTCCTAGCCACACCGAGTCCTAATTTAATTGCTCTGTGGTGGAACCCAGACAGCAGCATTTTGAAACATCTCACTAAGGGTCTCTTTTGTGTCACCGGGTTGATGGTTTTCTTTTCCTCTCCATCATGACAATTGTTGAGGAGCGGATGGTCTCAGTCATATTCCAGTTGAGACCTGGGGCTTAGCAACAGGGCCACCACCTGCAGCCTCAGATTCTTCCCTTCACAACCTTTCTCTCAGCATGAAGAGGAGAGGAGACTGAAGAGCATTTCCTCTTTGCAGGCTTGGCTTCTCTGGGTTGGCAAAGTGCCCCGGGAGGACTGGCTTTCCAGCTTGCACGCGATGGAATGCAATATGGACCTTGACATTCATCAGACAATGTCTTTTCCTTCTCCCTGCAAAAGCTCAGCACAGCCATAAGGTGAAGAGACAGGGCTATTTCATCCTGGCTGGGTTCCTCTCTCTTTGTTGTAGGGGGAACGAAGAGCCCTGAACTTCTAACATTTATAATAATGTTTAACAGCAAGCAAAGAGACCTGGTCAAATTTCTGGAGGGAAAAGCAGTAGGAGGTTGGAAGTCACCTTTTTATTCATGTTTAGGAAATGGAGGGTTTTTTTTTAATTTTTAATTTTTTTAGTTTTCCCTGGCGATGTTGTCTCTACTGAGTTTTATATCAGGAAATATGAAGCTGGAGAAAGCCTGTTGCTGACATAAAGTTCAGGCTTTTTTCTCCGCTCTTCCTCTTTCTGGTTTCCCTCCCTGAAACTTGGGTTCATGACAGCTTGTTGTTGGGCAGGGCATTAGCCTTTTGTAATTTATTGCTTTTAGATTAAATCTGGGGAAACTCAATATTGCAGTTGAATGATTAGAGCAATACCCCTTGGAGTAATAAATTTTCTTTGGTGCAGTGCATCTCCAGATCATGTTTCCCTTCTAATTACATTTACATAAATGATATTCTGTAAAATTAAATTAACATTCAAACGGTTACACTGGCAGGGAGAGACAAAAATTAGTTACCAAGTTGCATCTCTTAAAAAAAAAATCTAGTTCTTTTCATAATATGAATCACTACCCTCTCTCAAGTGTCAGCAATCAAAACCTCAGTTCCAGCATGGCAGAGGGATGTTTGTCAGCAGCTAATGGAGATGTTTTGTTTCTTTCTTGAAGATTTAGACTGTAAAGCCTCATTAGACAGTGACTACGGTGACTTTTCAAACTTGGCCGCTAATGAATTGCTCATCTTCCTTGAGCGTCTTGCCTTGAAATTCTGCAGTGATCAAGGAGAATCTTCAAATTGAATATACATGCGGAACTTTGCTACGGTCTGTGCCTTCCTCCCCATCCGCCCCCATTCTTTTCTGAGCCTCCGTTCTCCAGTCTCTGAGTTAACACAAGGTCCACCATGAGTGGAATTTCTAGCCCCTTCCCTGGTCTTTGATCTCACTTTGCTATATTTTCATTTTGGAGTTTGGTTCTCTTTAGAAGTCACACTATTTGCAAGGCCTAAATTAGAATCCTCAGAAAATCTTCAGCTTCCTTGTCTTGGCTGAAATGTCAGCTGCATCATGTTTATGGGCCTGTGCTCAGAACAACTTCAAGTCCATTTCCATTATATATTTTGGTGAAACCAATCAGTTCCTTTTGTGATCATGATTTGATGTAAAATGTGATTTCACTTATGCAAAAAAAGAAAAAGAAAAAAGCACATATCCACAGGAAGGATGTTTACTAAAACATTAGCAGTAGTATTCCTTAGCAGGGTTTTTTCCCTTGTTTATTACTACCCATACTGTTTGAATTGTCCAAGGTTAACATGTAGTGTGTGTGTGTGTGGTACTGGAGATTTTGCCCAAGAGCATTTTACCTTGAAGCTGAACCCTCAGTAAGGCTCTTTTATTTTTATTTATTTATTTATTTATTTATTTATTTATTTATTTATTTATTTATTTATATTTTGAAACAAGATTTTGTTGGAGGTCTTGCTAAGTTGCTGGAGTTGGCCTCAAACTTGTGATTTTCCTTGTCTCAGTCTCCCGAGTACTGAGATTACAGGTGTACATCACCATGACTGGCTTAATGTGTATCATTTTTATTTAAAAAAAAAAAAGCTTGGGTCATAATTCAGTGGTAGAGTGGGTTCGATCCCCAGTAACACTCAGGTGCACACACACATACACACACACACACACACACACACACACACACACACATACACACAGAGTAATCTACTATAGAAGAAGTACCTGTTTAGGTCCTTTGGGTTCAAATAAAGACTTAACTACAGTGTTGGCAGCCTAGACCCCATCTGCTTTCTTTTCTCTGTTTAATACCACAGTTCCTCATTACCTAGATTTGACAATAGCTTGGACACAATCATACCCATGAATCATAATTTCACACATTATAAAATGTGGCTGTCAGGAATCCACTCTCAAAATAACCTTTCAGGAGCAATGCTTTTGACAGAATATGATGAAGTAAAAGAAGAAAATCAGTACCTGTTTTAAAAAGAAGCTTAACATTTGCAGATCCTTGTCTAGATAGTATTATATTTGTACTTCATCACTCCATACTTGATTTCTCATATTCTCCTCCTTTTCCAAGCTTGCATGCACTTGTGTTTCAATGCTACATTTACCATATTTGTGTTGCATGTCTACAATGTGTCATGTATTGTGATGGTCAATGGAGATAAAATAGAAAGCAAAAATAAATGTAGCTCTGGTTCTCATAGAGATTATAGTCTTTATGGAAAGATAGATGTTAATTAAATAATCAGTTGATGAATGTTTGGTTACTAGCTGAGAATAGACATGGTCCTAGGAGAATATAAACTCAAACAATCTACACTACACTAAAGATGGGGATGAAAACAGAGACCAGGGGAGGCTTTTTGGGGAAGTCAGACTTGAGTTAGAGAGAAAAGTCAAAGATGGTATTTAGGAGAACCTGGAGTCAGGGAGAAGGTCCCAGGAAAGAGGGGTCCATGTCAGAGGAAACAGCATGAGCCAATGTCCTGCACTGGGTGGGAGCCAGTCATGTTTGATACCAAGGAATGGCCATGGGGGCTGTATTACAGGAAACCTGGGGACAACAATGGGTGATGCGATAGTAAAGCCGGTTAAATTAGATAAAGCAAGATCTAGAATCATACTAATAATTTTTATTTTATTCTAAGAGCAATGTCATAAGGAGGGTGGTAACATATTCATGTCTCCCTTGTTCAAAAGAAGAAGGCCAGTTAGGAGGCAGCCATAGTAGTTCAGTCTTCCTAGACCGGGAGGCTGGCCACCGAGACAGGAGGAAGAACTGGATGGAAACAAAGGACAATTCAGAGGTAAATTCATATTATTTGGTGATAGCTTGGCCACGGGGGAAGAGGGACAAAGCAGAGAGTTTTGGGGTTTCTTACTTTGATTGGAGGAGTATGAGATAATAGAACAATTAGAGAACAGAAGAGAGTAGATTTAGGGGAGACAAGGAGGACTCTAGTCTGGGGTATATTTAAATACGTACTCAGGGAGAGGGGTGAGCAGTCAGATCTCAGAGAGGAAGAGGGGGTAAACTATATAAAGAAGGGGGCTAAAGCCATGAACAAGGATGGTGATACTTGGAGAGATGTAAAGGAGGGCTAGAATGAGTTTGATAGACCATGCCCTCTGTTCTTTTTGCCTCAAAACTCTAACTTCCTTCCCAGGTCCCAAATGGTGCCATGGCTCTGCCTTTCTCTCCCACATTCCATGTGTAACATTTTAGGAAAACTCCACATACTACTTCTACCCCGCCTTTGAGACTGTCCCAAGGGACTTCCAGCCTGCCACTCGCTTCCCTTTTCAAGTGTCAGCTGCCACAGTCCTGCTGTCTTGAATCTTGAGGAGAGCTAGGAAGCCATTAAAGATGATGCTTAACTTGAAACCCCAGTCTTAGCCCTTCCATCTGGGTTTCATCTGGAAAAAAAGTACTTCCTGCCTTCTAATTGACTCATTCATTACTCTGTTTATATCAAGAGCTGATTTATAGTATATCCAGACACATGTACTAATGAACCATGTCATAATGGAGTTCAACTACACTGTGCAAATGCCTATAATTCATTTTATACCTCTCAGACAGCACTTACATTAGGCCATAAGTTATAGTTATTTTCACAGGAGTCTTATCTGTAAGAATTCAAGCTTCCTGAAGACAGGCATATTGCTTTACATAGCTTTGTACCTTGCATGGCACCTAACATAGTGCCGCTCACGCAAATACCTGCCAATGTGTACTCCTTGATTCTGTCTGCAATGACCAGGGGCTGTGGGCTCCAGGGGAGAAGCAACTGCAGTTATATAGGAGTGAAGGGAAGAGAAACTGGGGTAGAGAGTAAAGGAGTGGCAATACGTGGCATGAAGTCAATGTCCAACACATATTTGTTGAATTGAATTTTAGGGAAAAAAATGGTAGGGAAAAAAGGAAAAAGTCAACGTGAAGAATGGGGAGTACACCGCAGTTTATCAAAAAATCCTACCTCTCGTATATGTTGTTCCTTTGCAGCTCTCTTTCTTCCTTTCTTTCCACCTTTCAAGGTCTAGCCCAGTGGTCACTCTCCTGCCGAGCCTGCCACTGAACAGTTAGAGTCGGAGGCATTTTCCTTTATGATCTCAGGGATAGTACAGACTATTCTGTCATTTAACATATTTCTTCTAGGTAGGCATGCTCCTCTCTGCTCTCCACTATTACACATTCTCCTCATGGGGCTGCGCAGGGTCAGCTCCCAGCACAGAGGAGGCACATAACAGGTGGATGGGGCAAGTTATTAAGAAGCATCAATAGGGCTTCTCACTCACAGTCCATTTAATGGTGGGAGTATGTATCATCCTACTCTACCTTTTAAATACATAACTATGACTTCTTGCCTGTCTAAAATTACTCTTTCTCTCTTTCTTTTTGGTGTGGTATTCAGAAATTGAACCCAGAGTTGCTCTACCTCCAAGCCACACCCCCAGCCTTTTTTTTTTTTTTCTTGTGGTACTGGGGATTGAACTCAGGGGCATTCTACCTCTGAGCTACATCCCCAGCCCTATTTTTTTTTTATTCTTTATTTTGAAACACTAAGTTGCGGAATGCCTCACTAAGTAACTGAGGCTGGACACGAGCCCGGATCCTCCGGTCTCAGCCTCCCAAATGCTGGGATTACAAGCGTGCGCCACCATGCCCTGCTACCCCCCCAATTTTTTTTTTTTTTTTAATTTTGAAACAAGGTTTCACATGGTTGCTGAGAGTCTGGCTATGTTGCTGAGGCTGGCCACAAACCTGTGATTCTCCCTTCTCAGCCTCTCAAGTACTGGAATTACAGGTGTGCACCACGAAGCCTGGCTTGACATTACTCTGTAAAGGACAAATGACCATTTAAAAAAATTCTAGGATTACTTTATTCTAGAATTAAAGTTTAAGTTGAATTGAGCTACAGCTTGAACATGAGTCAGAAAACAAGAATTGTATCCTCCTTATTACATTTAAAATCTGTTATGGCTTTGGAAAATCATTTCAGCAATGGCTTAGTGTTATTTTCTGAAAAAATAAGCATAGGAATCTATCAAATTAGACAATAAGTGCAGAAGCAAATTATAAACTGAGATGGTGTGGCCAGAGTGGGAAGTTGGATCAGTGTCCTATGCTGGTGCTGAAGTGAGAGATGTTGGTGGTGGTGTTCTTCAATCCGTGGTCCAGCCCCTAAGTGATTATTCGGTGCACAGTGTGTACCTAACATGGTACTCTGAAAAGAAGGAGACATCTTGGAAGATGTGAATTGTATTTTCAATTGTTTGCAGTATGTCTCAGAAGACAGAACTAAAGAAAAGCAACTAAAGGCAAAACCTGTGCAGGTTCACATATAATCAGACCATTTGTGCCTTGCGATCCTTGGAAGAAGGTAAGTGAGTGCACACTTTTATTTTTATATCAGGAAAGGCTTTGCTACCTTTGCTCTTCATAGATACCCCTGAGTTTTCCAGATCTAATTTCTGAAGCCTTGTGCCAGCATCTTCTAATGGGTGCCTCCTTCTTTGTCATGTACCCACTTTCTTCATGGCAACTCAGCCCTGAAAGCCCCATGCAGCTGAGGCTTTTGGTTCAGTCCCTCCCATCACCACCTGCAGGCTATGGAAGACCCCAAACTGCAGCACCCCTGGCTTTCCCAGGTGGAATGCTGGGTGTAGTTTTCAGAGCCTGGTCCAGCCTGCTGGCCTCCATCTGGACCTGCTGTCAGTGGATGGATGCCCTGGTGCTAACTTACCCACCCGAGGTGAACAAATGGAACCAGCGCCCCAGAGCTCCTTGGGGAGAGCTATGAAGACTGGTCACTGGAACCCATCATTGCCTGTGACTTATACACCAGGGAAAGGTTAGAGAAATTTATGAGTGGGCACCATATGCCAGTCCAACATCTGCTTCCTCATAAGGGGCATGAATATAGGCTAGCACTAAGCGCATTAAAGATGAGCTTCAGGAATAAAAAAGAAATGTAACTGCCACATTACCACTAGAAGTTTCATATTCATTTCTTAAAGGAAAGTTTATGTAGAATGCTGAATATAATATATATAGGTGAACCTGCTGCCCTCTTTAAGGGTTCTGGGAGGTCTCTTTCTGGAGGGGGTCCCTGAACTACTTTCATCTGTGCTAGGAATCTAAAAGATATCTATATCATCTATATCTATATCTATATCTATATCTATATCTATATCTCTCTATATATACACATACATATACATATACATGTGTATATATATATACACATACATATACATATGTATATGTATATATATATATATATATATATATATATATATATATATATATATATATATAGTGTGTGTGTGTGTGCACGCGCGTGTGCACGGGCACATGCTAGAGATTAAACCCAGGGGCATTCTATCTCTGAGCTACATCCCCAGCCCTATTTTATTTTTTATTTGGAAACTGAGTCTCGCTGAATTGTTGAGAGCCTCACTAAGTTGCTGAGGTTGGTTCAAACTTGTGATCCTCCTGTCTCAGCCTCCCAAATACTGGGATTACAGGAGTGTGTCACAATTTCAAAACCACTTATTCATTGTTTGAAGGAAGGGGAGCTGATTTTTTTTCTATTGATATGTTCTGTGTTAAACCCTGGAGAAACACATATCACATTCAAGCATAATAAAGTGTTTGGAGAAGTGCTCAGCATGGATAGGGACCTTGTGTATCAGTTTTCCTGGTAAAGTTGATTGTGAAAATGACTTGAAGCAAGCAATGAATCAACCTTCTTTTGACCTGCTGCATGCTTTGCAAACGGCAGGTAAGCTCAGTGTCAGCATCTTGATGTTGTTCCTTAAACCTGAGGAATCTGCAGTGAGGGTCATGTTTCTACTGTGCTCTTGCTCACAGCCAGGTGGTAATATCCATCATAGCTGATAATGTCACACAGGAAAGCAGGATAGCAGGACAGAAAGTGGAGGAACCACAGTGATAGTGCCACCCTCAGATTTTGCCACTTTTGTTTAAAAGTGGTGATGATGGATGGCATTCTGGAGCCTGGAGTCTTTTTCTCAGAACTATACATGCCAAGGTTCTTCAGAGAAATAAATTACCTACTTGCTATTTGAAGTTCCCATCAATGCTGCAGCCACAGCACTGATGCTGCAGTAAGTGACCACCACCATTCAGGTCGTCACTAGACATGGAAATGGCAGTGATAGTTTCAAATATGCTTTTAAATTACTTAAAAAACTCCTTTGTATGTTGAGGAAGATATGCAAAGCATTCATAAGTGCTTTCGAAAATGCTACTCAAAAACAGTGGTCTTAATCTATTAGATAATCATGATAAAGAAAAGAAGTAAATTCTTATTAAATGGGAGCACAAGAAAGGAAAATATGCCCCAATTTAATGTCTGATGAGAAAAACAAAGGGACACCCATTTGAAGCAGTGTGGTAGAGTGGACAGAGCATGAACTCCTGGGTGGGGGAGAACTTCTGAAACTCAAGTTCCTCTAAACTCTACTGCTACTACTGTGAACTTGAACAGTTAGACATTTTATCTCTCCAGACCTCAGTATTCTCACAGTGAAGGAGACCTGCCAATTCCTTTCTCCAGGTTGTTGAAAGACCCAGTGCATGGAACATTGTTTCTTCCTCATCTCTCTTCATATCACCAAAAGCTACACATGCTAGTGATAGGGCTGATTTTATGGAACACAGCCTGGTCTAATGCTAATGGTAGAGGTCCGGTTTCAGAATCTCGAGGCAGGCACAGCACTCCATTACCATGAATTTTCTTTTTTTTTTTTTGTGGTACTGGGGATTGAACTCAGGGGCATTCTACCTCCGAGCTACTCCCCCAGCCCTATTTTTTATTCTTTATTTTTTTTGAAACCGAGTCTCACTAAGTTGCGGAGTGGCTCACTAGGTAGCTGAGGCTGGCTGTGAACCTGGATCCTCCGGTCTCAGCCTCCCAAATGCTGGGATTACAAGCGTGCGCCCGGCTACCATGAATTTTCATTTCCTCAACCAGAAGAAGGGTGGTTTGGAGGAAGGGTTGAAGTCTTAATCAACACTCCAATTTGTTGGCATTGATGTTGGTGTTGGTATTTAAGGGGAAAACAGGAGCAACCACCTTATAGTCATTTCAGGGTGGAAATAAGAGCAACAAGCACAAATTTTCAATAACTCCAGAAATAGCAACCATTGGAGGTGCCTGGTCTTGATAGGCATTTGCTCTGGGCTCCGCTACTATAGGCAGCTCTGTCATACAAACTTTCTAGGTTTCTAAAATGCATAGTCTTCCTGGCACTTCATTAATTCTCTAGCCAATCCAGGGAAGCATATTTTGTGAGCCATGAGAGTCCTCAGTGCCTTGATTTCATTCCTCTGTCTTACATTCCATGTCTCTACGTTTTTCCTATCTGGACTTTCAGGGACCAAACAAAAGCTAATATCCTCCAATAAAATAGGCTCACACCTTTTAAATTCAAATTAAGGAATAAATGAACAAATTAATAAGGAAACCCTCAGCCCTCACTTCACCTCAAATGTTTGTATCAAGCCATAAGGTTAATAGATGTTATAGTTCAGGTATAGAATGTCCCCCAGAAAAGCTCATGTATTGGCACTGAAACAAGTGTTCGGAGGTGAAATAATTAAACCCAGGCTCCAATCTCATTAGAAGATAAATCCATTGATGGATTAATAATTTGAATGGACTAATTGGTGGGTAACATAGGCAGGTAGGATATGACTGGAGGAGGTGGGTCATGGAGGCGTGGCCTTGAGGACTGTATCTGTTACTGGGAACGTCTTGTCTCTTTTTTCTCTGCTCCCCAGATCTCCTGAGCAGTTTTCCTCGGTCACACCCTGCCACCACGATGTTTCTGCCTTGGAGTCAACCATCTATGGACTGAACCTGTAAAACTACGAGCCAAATAAAATTTTCCTCCTCTCAGTTTTTCTTATAAAGTATTTTGGTCATAGCCACAAAAAAAGAAAGAAAAATTTAAAAGCCCTCACATTATGTAGCTCACACCTAAGCAGGCATCACTGAAAGGGAAAATACATTCATGACATTTTTGGAAATAGAATAAACCTGATTCATAGGTGAGGGTTGGCCATAGGACAGTCCATCTACTCAACATGCGATATTTCCAGGGCGATGTGGATTCTATTAGTACTATCTGGCCTAAGAAGAATAGCAGGTGTAGATAATTAAATAGAAGCAGATAAATCTAGATTACAATTCCGACTCTAACATTTATTAGCTGTGTAAATTTGGTCAAAGGATTAAACTTTCCTTGCTTAAGATTCTTCAGCTACAAAATGAGGATGTGAATACCATCTCACCTGTCCATGGTATAGATTAATTAAGTAAGAAACTATGCCCAAAATTCTCCAAAGGAAATTTGTTGGCTTATAGTGATAACCCAATGATTTATATTTTTCTCTTTTTATTTCTCACAAACCTAGTTGGTCATGACAATTACATAACTTTCATACTTTGGGAGGATGGATCATGTCACTACTTTTTTTTTTTTTTACATTTGAGGTATACCAAGGCAGAGAGCAGTTGGGTGAATTTTTGATAGTGAGTAATTCTGATCTCTGCTCATCAGACAGCCTTACATGATATTCTTGATTAATCTACATTCTTCTTTTTATTTTGGTCACCCATTTGATTGAGGTTTCTGCCATTGGCAATCTTTATATACTTTTCCATTCATTTTGATTAAAATGCTCTTAGTGGAATGGTTGAAATGAAACAACCACAAAAGGATTATGTGCATAATGTGGAAAGAGAAAGTAAATGTCTGTTCTTAAAAAATACCCCTGTATCTCTTTTGGCAAGAAAGTGAGGATCTTTGGGACAGCAGGAGCTCTCTGGATTCAACGCCCCAGCTCTAGGTGAGACAACCTGAGTAACTTCATAGGTAATGGGACTACTGGATGAAGTCCTGTCTAGAGTACTGGATATTTTTCTTGGCACATAGTAGGTATTGGCTTTTCCTTCCTCTGCTCCTGGCAATACCATAGAATAAAACTCAGCTCTTAATAGATTATGTAGGTAGATGAAATGACTTTGAATATTCATTATTCTGTACTAGGGTGGGCAATTCATGGTAACTCTATAAGAAAATAAGGGATCCGTGAAACAAAAAGAGCTATGTTCCGCACCAGCCCTGGTGTCCTTGCGGCTGGAAAGACATATTTTTCTTAAGTGGTTGGAGCTTGTCGCTCGACTAGATGCATCCTATTTATGGTGACTTTCTCTAAAGCTCATGATTAATGTGGGCTTTTAAAAATTGTTTTTCTTTGTGTTATGTAAATAGGGTTTCTCTGCAGTATGGCTGAATGCTGGTTTTAATTAAATTTAGGAAGGAAGAGGAGGGGGCTGGGTAGCCTGACAAAGTTGAAGAGCATCAGTGAAAATCACATTTCTGTTAGGAGCATGGCATTTGAAAATAGAATAAATAACATGAAATGCAGGACTTATCCAAATGGGAAAGTAATGAATTTACTTAAACTTTCTTACATTGTTCTCATATTGGCTGATGATGGGATTCTTGTTTTGGAAAGGAAAATTTTAATCTTTTTAGTGATTAAATCTATGAATTTTATACATACCAGCCCCATGAACCACCTTTCTTTTTATTTTCTTACAGAAGAAACTAATATGTTATGAAAGTGAATTTTCCTATTTAATTAATCATATGTTTATTTATGCGACTTTGACTATAACATAATTGAAACTTGGACCAAAACTAATCTGCACTGGGCGAAAGTTAATTATGAGGTGGTGATGAAATTGTATTACTCTTGGCTAAAATTTACCTTGACTCAGCGCACTCTTTTCTTTTAAGAAACACAAATTAGTTGTATAAGCAAGCTTACTTGTTTTCAAGCAGTTGAATAACCTACCTTTATTTATAATAGTTATGCTAATTAGAAACTAGTCTCATCTATTTATCAGTGCAGATTCTTGAGAGACTTCAGTTGGCAACAGCATGAATGGTTATACTCTGAGACAAACTTAAGTTATTGTAGGTATTTGGGAGTCGTAAAACAATATTTCTTCAAAATATTTCCTTATCTAGATTTTTTAATGGTTTCAGCCTGACCTCCCTCTCCACTAGTTCAAATAAGTAACATTGGTCTGCATTCCTAAATCATTCCTGAACTTTCTAACTCCTAACTTCCAGTCAGTGAAGTCGCCCTGGCAGTTTATATCCTCACAGTCTGCTTCTCACCTGGGGCAGTAAGCAGGCTCACTAAGAAGGGCGATTAACTCCATCTCTGAAATATGATTAAGGTTGAAAATGTGCATTTTTTAATGAAAGGAAAACTCTAAATTTAAGGCAGTCATGCTTCTTGTGGGGAGGTCAAAGAGTGAGTAGATTATAGGGTGAGGGGGATGAGGAAGGGAGGAAGAAGATTTATGTGTTCTGTGGTATTTGAAACCAACTCACAATAGGCCCCCAGAGTCTGCATATTTACATATTATGTAGTCTGAGAAAATGGATATTAAATTTTAAAGTAATCCTCACAAGTGCCTCTTATGGGTTTTCTTGGTCAATAGGCCCCTGATCAATTAAAATAAGAAAAAAATAATATTGAAAAAGTTTTATTTTCTTCAAAGAAATACCCACTTATCTGACAGTGTTGGATGGTGGTTAAAAGCACAAACTTAAGTATTTCTGAGTTTGGACAAGTTCCTTAACTTCTATATTTATTTTTATTTTTATTTTTTTGTAGTACTGGGGATTGAACCCAGGGGCATTCTACCTCCAAGCTACACCCCCAGCCCTATTTTTTATTCTTTATTTTGAAACCGGGTCTCACTAAGTTGCAGAGTGCCTCACTAGGTAGCTGAGGCTGGCAGCGAACCTGGATCCTCCTGTCTCAGCCTCCCAAGTACTGGCATTACACACCTGACCTCCTTAACTTCTTTATGCTTTAGTGTTATAACAAAAATAATAAGAAGAAAGAATTATATCCTTCACACCCAATGTACACACTCAGTGTACTCAGTGTATGCTACACACTTATTAAAGAAAAGGAGAGAAAAATAATTTGAATTTTAAGAATGAGTCCCTCCTCCATTGAGCTCAAAAGACATTTTCTCTGGTAAATAGGAGATAAGAGTTAGGAATCTACTCCTTCCTCATTTTGTCTTAATTCCTGAGGTCCACTTCAACTAGCCTAGTGTGCTTCTCCTGTTTAAAAGTACAATATATGCTTTTATATAACAGGACGCAAAACGTATGAGTTGCTTTTATATCTGAGACTCAACCAAGTAGTGATGGAGATAAAACTGGCTGGGCCATACTGTTTAGTATATCTGCCACTAATTTGATATCTTTCTTTCTCAGGTATTTTCAGTAAGAATATAACTGTTCATATTTCTGTCTTAAATGTTAATTTTAGGATTTCATCCTAAGTAAAATGTAATTTACTTCTATGATTACTTTTAAAAAATTGTTGGATCATAGAGACTGAAACTAGATGGGTATTTATTAGGGGAGACTAGTAGTTACCAGAGATAGAGGGAGGGAGAAATGGAATTCTATGGTTTAATAGGTATAGAGTTTCTGTTTGAGATGGCAAAAAAGTTCTAGAAATAGATAACAGTGATGGTTGTGTGGCATTGTAAATGTACTTACTGCCAATGAATTATACAGTTAAAATTAGCTAAAGTAGTAAATTTTATGTTATGTGCATTCTACCACAATAATAACAAAAGTTAGCTCTAAAGAGGCCACGACAAACTAATGCATGACAGACCCTTAGCACAGTCATGAACAACAAATACAAATTAACTATGATTATTAGAGGGATTCTTTCATTACTGTTTATATACTAGACCTATCTACTTTATTTTATGCCTTTTGTCTCAGTCCATTTCATACACGAGCTGGGATGGATGTGGTAATTCTTTTGGCCCTCTGGCACATTCCAGGGCATAAATCACAGAACTTCACTTTGGACCCCATTAAGTCCTTGCCCCCTGCTCCTCCTACAGCCCTCCTGTGTGAAAGAGAGGCAAATCCAGCCCAGGCGTGCTTTGGGGGATTTTGCTTCCATTTCTATCTCCATTATCGCCATCTGAATTTGTCTCTAAGTATGTTTCTGTGTTTCTCTGAGTATCATCCTTTATACTTAAGGTCATTTTGGGTCTTTCTTCTTATTCCTTCTACTTCTTTGCTGAGAGTAATTTGCTATACAATAACCCTTAGTCCTCAATCCTTGGGAAACACTTTGGTGACTTAACTTAATGACTGTGTTACTCAGGGTTTTCTAGAGGAACAGAACCAATATATGAATATGTATGATTATAGAAGGGGGTTTATAAGTTTGGCTTACACAATCAGAATCTAGATAGTCTCACAATGGCCATCGGCCCACGAGAGAGCCAGAGGAACCAGTAGCTGCTCAGTCCAAGAAGCTGGAGCTTCAGAACACGAGGGACCAAGGATGCAGCCCCAGTCAAAGATGGAAAGGCCTAGAAACTCTCTGGAGAATCTTGGTGAGAGTCCACATTGGAAATATCAAGGAGCTGGAGTCTGACATCGTACTCACTCAAGAAGAATTGAACTTGCTCCACTGCAGCTTCCTTCCTCTTCCACCTTTTGCTCCATCCAGTCCCCAGACTATTGGACAGTGCTATCCCTATTCAGGGTGTGTCTCTCCCCTCACTTAGCTGTTTCATACATTAATCATCTCTGGAAATACCCTCATGGACACAGTCAGAGTCTTTCAATCCTAGGAGTTGAGTCTCTCAGTCCAATCAAGTCGACAATCCAGATTAACCATTGCAATGATCTACCTTCAGGCTCTGTCTTGGCCTTCTTTCAAGGAGATCAGATAAGATCCAGAATATGGACCCAGAGAGTTTAGCTCCCTTTTAGAACCATTCAAGACTAATGTCCTAACTGTCCTGTGTACGGCCAAGAGAAGAAAAACAATCGCAGCTGAGGACTTTGTATGGACAAGAAGACCAGGAGTTGGAAAAAACAGGAAGAGAGCCATAGTCAGAAACAGCTGAACAAGGATGGCAGAAGATGTTGAGAATGCAAAGATACCATGTTAAGGCCAAGGGAGAAAATGACATTCAGCATACGCATACGCAGATCAGATCTGGGACCCATAGGATAATTACTTCTCTGGGCATAGCCAGCTATTTGAAGTTCTAGAACAATTCTTTCTTCAGCTTATCTTCTCTCTTAAAATAGCTGTAGCTTCTTCAAGAACAGGATCCAGCATTACAATGTGACAGGATCTTAGAGATAATGTAACTCATCTGTCTTATTTTTGGATGAAGTGTGGTCCAGGAGGGGAAAATGCAGTGCTCCAGCTGATGCAGCTATTCAGTGGTGGGATTTGGAATTGGACTCAGATCTCACTATTTTAAGTAACCCCCTCATACTCTGTGGCCTCCCATGGGTGGGGGCCACGATGATGGAGTCGTGTAGAACCATACTGAATATAGCACCATATGCATTGCAGCAGGTAATAAATGCTTCGTGATGGTGGTGGCAATGAAGATGATGATGATTATGGCCATAGAGAAAACTCCATTTAGATGAAATTAAATGATACTGCATGGATGAGAGAGGAAAATGCCATGCTATTTAATGGCTGACATGTAAGATGAATTTGGTAATGAAGCTCCGGGACTTATCAGGCCAGAAAACTGCACTCTCTCATTATATATCCCTTAATGACCCACTTATTACTAATATAAAGGGAAAGATATACATACAAACACATGTTCCTCAATGTTTGGCTGCAAGAAATGAAACCAGTACACCAGCTTGAGGGGTTAGCAACAGACGCTGTTTCTGTACGAGTGATCAAATTCGTTGTTTTCCAGCTGGAAAATGACAACTGAAGTAAAAGGGTAAAGGATGATTTGACTATACTTATATAAATAAAAAAAAAGACATGGAGGAATAATGTAAGTGAAGCAGGTGGAGCCAGCTAGCTCTAAGGGTTGCCGCAGGGGACCTAGAAGAAGAAATAGATTTATTGGACAGCATGACTTCTGCCTTCTTTGGGGATGTGTGCCTCTATAAAAATAGTCAATTCTTCACTTCTATGGCATTCATTTCTCTGATGAGTTCAATTATCCAAGATACAACCGAAAGTTAACAGGGAAGCCAATATGGAGGGCACGTCTATTGACAATACCTTATCCACTTCACCAATAAGAGTCCTTCTTAGGGCCTTGCTCAGAATTTATTTACTTCTTTGTTACTCAGTCTTATAGAGCTACCTAATTTCCTATCTCATGGCAAATTATAAGTAGCAAAGCATCAGGTGTAAAAAGGGTATTTACTGAGTTCATCCATATGTCAAGCAAGACACTACCAACCACAAAGCTATAATGTGGCCCCCATCCTCAATACTCCCTGTCCCTTCCACTGTTTTTATTTTCTATTATCATCTCATTTGGCCTTCAGGATGATCTTGTGAGAGCAGTGCTTTTGGGCCCCATTTCGCAGATACCAACATTTCACTAACTCTTTAAGAGAAATAAACTTGAATTTGAGGTTGGTTCTCCAAGTCTATTGGTATATCTCTTTAGCAGTGCTTCTCCACAGACTATGATTGATTACTTACAACAGAAATGCTAATGATTTGGGAAAGGATCAGCCTTGGGAGTATGTGGGTTTGTTGCTGTTTAGAAAATATGGGATATACCAATAAATTTGCCATGCAAAATTAATGGTAATTTAGGGGAAAAAAACTAGATCAAAGTTTTATTTTGTTAAAAAAACCCTTTATTTATAGATAAATTTATACTACAGATAAAATATGAGACAATGTTTAAATTATTAAACAGAAAAATCCGTTCTCAAGCATCCTTAAGGTTGTCCTTGTTACCCCAACTGCCCTAAAGGTGGATGGCATAGGACTCTGAATACATCACTCTCAGATCTGGAAGGCCAGTGAGAAGGACATCGAGAGAGTCTAAAAGGAGTGGGCAGTGACAGTCAACCCTGACAACCCCTTGAAGCTCACACTGACGGCTAGGAAGTTGTGCTGCACTTCATCAACATCATCTTTGTGGACTTTGGTATGAGGGCCACTGATTATTCTCATACTCATACTCACATTTGGGCCTTGCATACTACAACGCAACTCACGCTCCTTGGACAACAGTATCAAACTTTGCCCAACCCTGTATATAGTATATGAGGAAGATTCCTCATATAAACAAAAGAAAAAGGGGAGTGTAGGGCGTTGACAGCCCCCTCCCTTCCCAAAACAGGACAGCTCCTTCCCTTCTGGAACAGCCCCCTTCCTTCTGGAAACGGGACAGCCCCCTCCCTTGTGATAACAGGGCTTCACCAATCCCCATGCCTTCTCTGAGTTACCCTGCCTCTGTACACCTCTATATAAGGCTGAACAAACCCAGGTTTAGGGGGTTCTGCTGCCATGACTTAAGCGGAACCCTAACCCAGGTTAGTAATAAAATCTCCTTCTTGTTTATTACCAAAAAAATTGGAAATATAATTTTCATATAAAAATTACAAGTTAGCATTGTCTAGTTAAGCCAGGTCTACAGGGACCTGCACTGGTGAAGGCCCTCTGCATGTGGAGTATATTGGCTTAGTTGATACAAAGTTAGCAATGATGAAATAGCATCTTTTATTTAAAGACACCTTTTCCATTTTATGTATTTTCTATTAAACCAAATAACCCTTTATTCGAATCAAAAAGAAAGGAAAGATGAAAGGAAGAAGGGAAACTAATAGTTTCAGAGTTTCTATTCAGTACCACATACTCCTTTAGCTGATTTTATGTATTAACTCATTTAATCCTAAAAATAGCCTTTTGCATTAGGAACATATTCTCTTTATTCAAAGGGATGAGTTTCTAAGACTTTGTATAATAGATACTCTAGAGAGTATATACTTGTGAGAGTATATGAAGAGTTAGAATCATGCCATGAACTTCTGGAAGATGTTTTGTTTGGCCTGAAATATTGTTTTAAAAACTTTGATCCAATTTCAAGCTTAAAGAAAAATGGAGAACTCTAACAACCCTGGGCCTACATCAGAAAGATAACAAGTGGCTAGAGCCGAGCAGCAGCTGCCCTGTGACAGTGTGACATCTTCTGTGCCCTCATAAAACCCTCTAGCCTGCCTGGTTTGGTGATATTCCTCCCAGGTCTCTGTTAACATTGAAGTGAAGATTCCTAAAATGATGAGAATGTTCAGTATGAAACATTGTCTAAGAACTTTTTTTTTTTTTTTTTGTAGTACTGGGGATTGAACCAGGGGCATTCTACCTCTGAGCTACAGCCCCAGCCCTATTTTTTATTCTTTATTTTGAAACAGGGTCTCACTAAGTTGCAGAGGGCCTCAGTAGGTAGCTGAGGCTGGCTGCAAACCTGGATCCTCCGGTCTCAGCCTCCCAAATGCTGGGATTACAAGCGTGCGCCACCACGCCGAGCTGTCTAAGAACTGGAGTATGTTTATTTGTTGAGATGTAGGGTTACTTGTATATGACTGTTATGGCTTAGATGTTAAATGCCCCCCAAATACCCATCTGCTAAAGATTTAGTTACTAGCCCATGGTACTACTGAGAGTTGGGGCCAGATGGAAGGAAGGTGGGTCACTGGGGGTGTCCCCTTGAAGAGCACATTGGGATCCAGCCCCTTCCTCTTTCTCTCTTTGCTTCTGGCTGTCAGGAGGTGAATAGCTCTTTGGTGTCCTCTTCCACAATGAACTATATTGAATGACCATATACTTCATTTTTCAAATGAAAACAAAGTTGAATGGAGATAGTTGTTTTGAGTGTATTGTGAAGACAGTATTTTCTAATGGAAATTAGTATATCTTTGTGTTTCTGCAGTGCCTCAAGGACACTGGGCAGGTGTTGGAGACTCCTTCCACCTCTCCCTGCCTTCCTTCAGCAAATATTTATAAAGCAAGTGGTGTGTGCTCAGAAAGTGAAAAGGATAGACATGACTGGTGTCTGCCCTTGAGGAGCATATAAAATACGGGGAGCACAACTGCGTTGTGAGAAAGCAAGCTACATCCTATAGGGGAAGGATGAACAGGTGCCCAGTGTACACAGGAAAGACTGGTTCATTCAGATTTGGAGAATCTGAGGGTTTTTGAACCATATTATAAAGATCAATTAAGCCAGAAGTTTATATGGACTTTTAGAAAAATTGTAAAATATACACATCACAATATTTATCAGCTTGACCATTTTTCAAATGTATAATCGGTGGCATTAAGTATATTCAAGATGTTGTACAACCATTACCACCATCCATTTGACCGACTTCTGAGAGGTGAAGAGAGCCAGTGATACCATCAGGTTCCATCACTCATAGTCATTTGTGGAGTAAAATTAATTAACTTACTCATTTCCTGCTTCAACCCAGGGGAATTTGAGAAACCTCATAAAAGATACCAGTTGAATAGTAGAAGGGGATCTGGGGAGAAAGGTGGGATGGGAGAAGAGAGACTTGATGAAGGAAACAATTCAAACAATCCTGTGTACATATGTGAAGACATCAATACCAATTTCAATATTATGAACCGGGAGGGAGAAAGAGCAGGGTGGGACCCGGAGGGAAATGCACCGAGTCATATAGCATATATGTTTCTATCACATTGAACCTCAATATAATAAATAATAATTATAATGTACCAATAAAGGTATATTAAAGAGAATAAATAGCATATAGTCTAATTTATAGAGTTTTGTGGAAAATTAGAATAAAAATGAAAATGATGCTAAAAGATGAGTTTGCTCATTTTTTTCTGTAAGTGGGAGACAAATTTGTGTCCAAGTTTCATAGCTGTAAAATCAGAGAGAATGCATGAATTAAGAAAATCTTTTAGTATTAAGTTGCTATTGTGGATATTTTGTTCTGAAATTATTTCTGCTCCCCTCATATATTTACTGTATTCTATTTCTGTACAAATTGGATTCTTTTGCATTCTCTTTAAAATTTATTCTACTTCTTGAAGGTATCTCAGAAGTTAGCACTTAAATTACTTATTTATTTTTAGAAGACCATTTACAAGTTTGGTGTGGTGGTACACATCTGTTATCGCAGTAGCTGGGAGACTCAGACAGGAGGATGATAGGTTTGAGGACAGTCTCAGCAACTTAATGAGACCCTCCGCAACTTAGGGAGACTAATAAAAAATAAAAAGGGCTTGGGGTATAGCTCAGAGGCAGAATGACCCTGGTTTCAATTTGCATTAACACACACACACACACACACACACACACACACACACACACACACGTATGATGATTTACATTTATTTTACTTAAAATAATGTATTACCTAGTTTTCTCAGTTACATTGATAATAATAAGTGAGTTAATAAATGCTTACTAGGTGCCAGGAACTGGACTAAGTTTTTTCCATAAAGTATTTAATTTCGTTCTCACGGTATCTCTATAGTGTATGCACTTTTACTTCTCCTTCTTTCCAAAGCAAAGCACATACATCCTAAGTAACTCCAAAACATGAAATGACCTCTTTTCTCATACTTTTTACTCACATCTTCCTGGTAGGGGTAAGCTGGGTAGATGGAGATGATAACCTCTGTTTTTCCCACCTCATGAAGGAGTAGGAATATAAAACACAATACCTTATGTTATTGCATAACATGACCTGTAAAAATAACGACCTATATGGAGTTA